>BRDA01046164.1:37249-59390 GCA_036984385.1 Crenuchus spilurus
CTAAGGTTCGGCGAGTTAGACTTTTAGGACAAAGTGAAATCTGGCGGGTGTTCGAGTAAGCTAACCGAGACGGTAAAGAACGATTATGATGACTTGCACTGAATGGAATCAGTCAGGGATGCATAGTCTGGACAGTAGTTGCTGATAGCCAGCCTCAAGCAAACCTACAAATGATCATCAGCCATAGTGGAACGATACTTGGACTTAATGATCTTCATGTGTGAAAAGGCTGACGCTGAATAATGTAGTGAAGGCAAACATACTTAAAAATGACAGTAAAAAAGTCCTCCACTCTGTATGGAAATGGTCAGTTTTAGGCTTCTTCCACAGGCAGAACAAACATACATGTTAAGAGCTTACAGTAACAGGTGAACACGGACTGCTGGCCAACTTGAAAAACACAATTTTCAAGTCCAGACACTGTTTCATGAAGCGATAGCGGAGACGGCCAATCACACATTAGCAAGAAATGGCAGAGCCAATCGAATGAGCTTGTGGGCGGTCTAAAGTGAAACAGGATTTTCAGATTGAGCGGCTTGGAATCTCGCTGGGTCCTAGTGCTCGATCAGTCTCCCTGTATGTCAATCAAGTGAGATGTTTTATAGTGAGGACGGATGATAGGCTGACGTCTGTTTTTTTAAATGCCTTGTGATCGACCGGTAGATCGCGATCGACGTATTGTGCACCCCTGTTTTACAGCATTACACAGTTAATCTGAGCTATTTCGTAATCTATAAACATGTTTTTAATGAAACTCGCAGTTGTTCTTAATATCCACAATACATAATCTACTCAAAAAAGCTTACTGAAGCATAATCATGATAAGAACTTATTACCCACCCCTACCTCTGCATAAGCCAACACAACACCCAAAAGGAGCAAAACAACACAGTCCTGACAAGGCCCCTTAAAACAGAGCTCCTCTCAGATAATAAGTCCTTCAGAGAGAAGCAACAGTCCCATCCCTCCCATACCCCTCCACCCGCCATCCTGCACTGCCCCAGGGCCTCCTCACAGACCTGTCAGGAGTGAGCAGCAATTTATCTGTCAGCAGCTGCCTCTGCTATCACAGTCTCTGCAGCCACTTCATCTGTGCCTGAACAGCCCGCCGGCGCTATGCTAACTGCAGTGGCCAGTTGGGGGGAGACTGAGGGAATAACAGACTTCTCTTTGTCGAGTCTGAGTCAGTCAGGGGCTGAAGTGTCATTCCTGGCGTCAAATCTCTGACACTGCGGCGGTAATGAGAGAGACAAGACACTGATAAGCGAATGCTCCGGGTGTTAAAAGGGCAGTTTTGCCACTCAAGAAGACCCTGTCGCTTGGGAGCGTGCAGGAATGAGGCTTTAGGCAATGAAACATGAAGTCTGAACTCTACTGGCTTTTATCATGTCATTCCAGCAATGTTAAAAAGGCCACAGGAATGACCTCCATCCACTGTGCATATGGATAATGAGTCATAAGAAAAATAATGTTTCAGAAAAACAAAAACACATTACTACTGTACCTTTACTCTGTAATGACAACCCATGTCTGGGCTTGCTTCCCCATCTTATACAAAGTCTTATGATAGTAGCAAGTAGAAACATCAAATGACCTCAGAAGGTAAAATGTTACCTTCACACTGTTTATCCAACTAAGCACGGCTACAGTGATGCTAATTACCTCAAGCACCTTGGTGGGATTTACACTATTCAATTAAAAATGCTTTGTATAATACTTTACAGAGATGGTGTTGTAAAAAAAACATCCAGAGGCAAGAGGAAGAAACCTTATGAGAAGCCACGGCTCAGAAGGGAGAACTCATCCAAATCTGTTTAACATTAAGCTAGTGTTAATCCCACATGTAAGGTGTGTTTTTGTATGTTGCAGTTTTAAACTTAAGAAAATATTTCACCTAGATCCAACACTTTAGAAAACGTGATATGCTCTTACGTTAGGATATGCTTAACCTTAGCTGTTTACGGCATTTAATTTGTGTAATAAAATAAATTCAGAATAAATTTTGTATAATCAGACCATTTTTCTGGATTGCTTTCTCTGGACATGGTTGTGTACAGCTGCGTTACTGTGGTGCAATTTTTATCCTGTGCCATACTTAAGGCTAATGACTAGGCAGTTACAGCTGATGTAGTTACTATTCATCAGTAATAATAAATAATAATAATAATAATAATAATAATAATAATAATAATTATTATTATTATTATTATTATTATTATTATTATGTGTGTTTAATCAATTAAGTTGGGAATTTTAAGATTCCGGAAGAGGTCAGATCTGGACACAGCTGAAGGATTAAAGAGGTGCCTTCACAAGAGGCAAAGACAAGACAAAGTAACAAGCAAGGCTCAAATTAATATGTACGCAAAATGTTAAATGAAAGCAACGAAAAAGAAAAAGCCTAAAAGATACAACAGCCCACTTGAGGTCATTACCACAACAGCTTGACTCCTCCAAGGCATGTAAATCAAGGTTTAAAATAGCATTAACAATCCCAAACCAGTCAGGTTAATTGCTCTTGGGACCAAATTCAATTTAGTTCAACAGAATTCAAACTTTATTGTCCATTTAAACACCCTGCTTATAGCCACTGCACACAAATTTAGAGACCAGGCAATGGCCAACAAACCATAAACATCTCAGTTGTCACTCATTAACAGAGCTCAGTGTAACGTTTCATAGCTTTAAACTCAAAAAGTAAATAAATTATTGCTGCTGAATTGCTTTTTAGAAAACACTTTTTTTCCTGAAGGAGCTTTTAAAGTCTGCAAGACAACAATAAACAGACAAGATGAGAAGATTCATTCAAAATCTTTGAAGTAATTCTGTTCATAGATTTAAATAGATATAGATAAGATAATCCTTTAATTAGCAACATATTTATTTAATAGGAATATATCTATTAATTAGTTTGGGCAATATTATTAATTATCCTGATATTTTAATAAGAAATAAGGCACATTTTTAAGATATCCACCAGGCCCAATACCAACTCTACAGTACTTTAGAGAGTTAAAAAGCAGCGCTACATCACTATGACACACACCACTCCCTTACCACACACACACACACACAGAGCAAAATCACACTTACACATGACAAAGCAGAGGACAAATCACAATACCACCATTAGATCACACTCCACTCCCAAGGTTTTGGTGATTTCCCTGCTCCATCACACCTCCGAAAGCTGCTAATTAACTGAGGAGTTGAATCATGCATGTTTAGGGAGAAGAAGAAAAAGAAGAAGAAGAAGAAGAATGTGTCGATGACAGCCTGAGGTGTTCTACCTACCTTGGCGTTAAAGAGTAAATTACACAATCTAGCCATCGAACCAAGAAAAGCAAGTGTACAAATCCTCCTCACAAAGGTCTGAGTTTGTATCTCTTCAGGATCAGTCATCGACTAGGCATCTCCAAACGCCTCAAGAGACACAGATTTTGTTTCTGTTTGTTTAATGTCATTGAGGCAAACTAGGACTATCAGTTAATGCATCATTTTTTATGGACCTTACACCAGGCTGTAAATATCAGTCATTCACTACACTGCAAAGCAAAATGACCCTCTACAAATAATAGTTCTAATCTAATCTGATCTTGCAAAGCAAAAGAATCTGACTAGCACTTATTTTGAAGCCTAAAGCTTCTGTTATTTTGACCATTTCTATTGTAATGGCCCAGTATCAGAAACCACACATACAAGTCTATCTAGAGTTTGAGACAAATGAGCAATGATTTAGGTCTGCACGTTGATAATTAATGAGGTACGTTTTCATTTCATTAGTATTGCAGTGCTGATAAAACACTAAAACAAACAGGTCCTGGATGATCAACTGCATTTGGCGTAAGGGGAAAATTGCCTAAAAACTAAAAAGAAGTTTCTGTTAAACCATTCCTTTAAAACGGGTTCTCCTTCATAACAATGTTAGTTTTTGCTTTCTATGGGCAAGAAATTGAAACTGAGCCAAATATTACATGACAGAGAGCCTTCAAAGACACAAAGAGCTTTAAAAAGTTTTTGGCAGTAACAGCGTCAGTGATCTGGAGCTAAAATAGAACTTTATTTTAACTACAAAAATCATAGTTGGCACCAGGCCGGTTCTATTATTGCTGGTCAGGCCTATGACTATAAAAGTGTGTGTGTGTGTGTGTGTGTGTGTGTGTGTGTGTGTGTGTGTGGAGGGGGTCTAGGAAGCCTCTTATTTGGCTGTCTCTTGCGGGTGCTCTTGACGCCACACAAGACTTACTTGGAGTCTCCCTAACCACCAGAGTGCTCATGCCAAGGTTCGGCTTACCAGCCTATTTACCTTGCCTGGCCACTTCTCACTTTTTCTCCGCCTCAGAGTTTGAGAGAATGAGTGATGGCAGACAAGGGCTGCGTGTGTGAAGCAGTGATTAAGGGGGCTGGACTGTCAGTGCACTCTCTATAATAGCGACTCAAAATCTGTCTAGTCTTTCCAAATATAGTGTGGAGATGCATTAATTTGCATTCACCATGTTAATATACAAATAACAACATAGTTTAATTTCAAAATCAAAATACTTGACAAGAAGTATGCTATGAATCGTGGATGTAATGCTTACCATCTACTATAATGCTAAACTTAGTCAAAACCAATATACCAGCATTGACAATATATCACCCAGCACTAGTGTGCACAGGGAGAGGGTGCACATTACATTTTGTCTTCTGTCTGTGTCCTTCTCTTTCTCCCTCTCTTGCTATTCGCTGCCAGTCCCTGTAATCACCCTCATAGCATCTCTTTTTCAAATAACCTTACGCTAGCCAAGGCGGCAGCCAACAATGCATCATTAATGCTATCTGATTTGCTGTTGAAACAGACCAGAACAAAGAGCCATTGTTCTTGCCCAGAGGCGGACATCCACAAGCTCAGTGGTGGTAACACTTTGTGCGCCGTCAAACAAATTCGTAACAAATCTTAGCTGGTCATTGCTGCATATGTTGCATCAACCCCAGTGAGGCTGTGCAAACACGCACACACACACGGGGGAAAGACACTGAAATGAAAGGGTGAGTGATGATAGAGAGAGAACAAGAGAGAAAGAAAACAGAGCTTGGAGTAATGATGGTAAACCAAGGTCACTTGTGAATGAAAAGTCTGATCAACATAAATTCGGGACATGGAAAACGTCTTTGCACTGACTTTCATATTAATTGAAGACTACAGTGGTGTTGGGGGCTTTGTTCTCTTCCAGCTTAGAATGTAGTTCAAAATAACTTTGTACTCTGTAATGCAATGTATGAACAACAATCGTCTAGGCTTTAAAATATTTTAGAGCTCAGAATAAGCAGGTACTGAACTAGATTAATGTAGCCTTCAGAAAGAGTTGAGTAACAAATCAATAAATAGTGGCAAGAGCTGCATATAACTAGGAATGGACAATATCTGATTTCATTATGTAGTGTCAACATGGATTACTGCGCAGATGTAAAAGCATAACCCTATTCTAATATGATAACTCATCTTTAGCACTGCAATTGGCTCAACATTAAATGTTATCCAATATTGAGTAATATTAAATATCATAAACGATGTTGATTGTTATGTGGGAGGTGGAATGAATGGAATGAAATCCCTCTACAGGCCCATATTATGATATACTGCAGTGTTGCTCATGGAAAAATCCTGACTCCAATGCTGGGAGTCATGAAGCATCACAATGCCATAAACTGAGAGCATCTACAGACTCACCAGCATGTGCTCTTGATAGAACTGGTCTCCAATCATCTGGAGCTTCTGACCAATGCGAGCCTCCACGCTGTGTGCAGGCCGTCTCTGAGGCTCCATAGCAAGTTGATCCTCCTGAAGCATGGCGTCCTCGAGCCGTTCAGGACGGGCAGATGGTGCAAGTAACAAGAATCCTGCACTACCTAAAGAAAAAGAACACAAGGGTTAACACAAAGGAGAACTTAAAGTAAAAAGGAGTTGATAATCTTAATATACACACAATAACCCCTGCTACTCCTCGATCAATCAGTAGTGATAAAGGTGCTGGCTTCAGTGTCGGTAAGTTTGGGAAGTACAAGCACATCTAATCTGGACAAAAGAATAGGCCACTGCAAGTACAAGAGAACAGGAAATTAGAAGATTTAAGAGTGCTGCATGCTATGCTCATTGAGTCCAAGCAAACAACCAGTCACTGGTCAGATTGTAATCCAGCAAGTGCTTACGGCGCCGATAAATCAGATGTCAGACCTAAAAAATTCCTGTTTGTTGTGGTTTCTCAACCTCAAGCTCTGAAGTTTTAAAAATAATAAACTATAAACCACAAAGGATGAAAATGAAACAGGTTTTTTAATAGAAGAAAGCATTAAAAACTGTCTCATCACAAGCAGACATGAGTCATAAAGGCCTAACTATGACATTTGCAGACGTAGAAACTGAAGGTCCTGCTTGAAACAGCAAATTTCAGGCAAAGGTTCAGCCTGATGAGCCCAGTTAACACAAATCTCATGTGAGTCTTAATGGATTTGAGTCTAATGGGCTTTTCTCACAGAAAGTGAGAAATCACTTCCCACTCTGCTGGTCTTTCTGTTTCCTTTACGAAAAGTCATAATTATACCAGTAAACACAGCTTATCATACAGCAACCACTTGTGCCTCTCACATGGTATCCATAGTGCCTGTAATGCTAGCATAGCTAACACTATTTTAATTATTTACATCATAAACACAGGAAATGTGAAAGCACCAGATCAAAGTATCAAAAAACACCAGTATCAAAGGGAATAATATGAAACTCTGCAACTTAAACTGTCAGCAGTGTGGCACTCCTCAGCTGACAGCTACTAGTTGGCAAATAGGCATGTGGTAGTCTCAGGGATGAGCAATGGTTTTTCGTGGGTGGAGCTTTCCTGCCACATCGCCTACTACTCTGTCTGTACCACTTTGCCCTTTCCACCTGCCTTGTATTGAAAATGAACTGAAGATATGTTGTTACAACTTGCAGTGCAAAAAGCGCTTAGTATGGAAAACAGCTCAGGTGGCACTAACTGCATAGATTCAGCCCTTGTTCAAATGCAATGGGGCAATTTACTGAAGCTTCTTGATAAATGTTGTGATATCGAGATGAAGGCTGTCTTATTGTAATTGGGAGTATCCATCTGGCTGTTTTTAACTGTAAAAAAGACTATAACCTTAAAATGTAAAGAAAGTTAAAGGGGCCCTGACCTTAATTTCTCTCTCTCTCTCTTGGAATGCATTAAAAAAGTACATAAGGCCATTTGTTTCCTAATTGTGTAATTGTTGGAGACCATCAGGTAGGTAAATGTAGCACCTGCAGCTGTCCCTTTGAGGTCCAAGCTTACCGTAGAACAGACGTCTTGGCTCCTCCGACACTCCGCAGGGCAGCATGCCGTTGGGCCAAGACAGCGGCCGCCCTGAAGTCTGTGTTCCACGCTCCTCCTGCTTTATACCCCTGATTGAGAAACGCCGATAATGTGTATCCGTCCCAAACACATCGTCCTCATCCTCATCCATGAGCAGGGCCTCGCACACTCTCCACCTGCATACACACATGAAATAAGAGCCTCACCATTATCACTAGATTGGCTATATATCTGTGGATGTATTGTATATATACACAACTTAATAATGACAAATAAACATATTTGTCTTAAAAATTTACTGTAGCTGTCCCATTGCCACCCTAATTTTTCCTGAAAAAATGCACTCTTTCATAAACACAGAGCCTGTACTGGCATGTAAACACACCTATATATAAATGCCCCTGATTTTAAATCTGAACAGACAGTCCTTATCATTCACAGTAAGAACATCTGCTATAATACAGTAAATTGGTGTAGATTATCTTAGCTTGTAGACATTTGTGGTGCTGTTTCAGATAAATAAGTGATTAAACCACACACAGGCGATTAGACAACTGGTTTACTATATTTAACTTTATAGTGGTTTGGCAGGGCTCATGCTGAAACTGTGTTGCCTACTTGCTCTGTGTTCTGTGGTAAAGTCCATGTGGTTTTTGCGAATAACGCCAATTCTGGATGCAGCAGCTTTGAGACAGTTTGTCCCCGAAATGCCACCATGTCAATCCCACATAACAATTACGCTGCACAAGACATAGAAAAACACACACACACACACAAAACAGAAGCTTTCCATCACTGTGTGATAGGAACAGGCTATGTAAACTGTAACTTAATGTGCACATACATACTCAGACATTAGTAGCCCACTGTCAAAGTCAATGGAGCATAGTAATTGTATAAAAAAAATCCAAAGCACATAATGAGTATCCACAAGTTATGGAAACATACACAAAGTCACTGTGTTAAAACGTGCACTTTCATAATAATTGTGGCTTAAAAGATTAAATGGGTGGGCAGTCCTAACTTCACAGCTACCACGTGACAGGGCACAGGATAGTTTTGAGTGACTGGAGTGTGTCTGTGTGAGTGCATGAACAGGTTATGTAGTTGTGTTTACTTCATAGCAATGTCCATTCAGAATGCACCAAATGTTTAAGTCAAGCGACGTGCAGCTCCCTCTGCTGCTCAAAATGGGCATAAAAACATGAAAGTATTCACTAAGGAACGCTTTCATCACTGAATCCATCCAGAATTCACAAGTTATCACTCATTCCTCAACACAGATACAGCTATTTAATCACGGGTGTTAAACTACAGAAATGACAGACAGAAAAAGTACAAACAAAAGGTAGATACACCAAAATAAAAACAGACAGAGACTAGTCCGACCTGTAGCTGCCACATTACAGGCAGACAGTCACCTGAGCAGGGCGCTTATTAAACATCGCCGCGGGTTAGATAATCACACGCTTTCACACGCGCGTTATCTGCTCGTGCGCCTTTCGGTATTACACGGCAAAAACACACGTTCAGAAAAACATACGGACGCTTCCTGTCCCAGTGACCGAGTTCAGCTCAGTGCTGATATATCCATCTTTCGTCCATGATTTCAACCACTACACCATCAGCCTCTCAGCTACAGCAGTCAGCCGGCTTAGCGCTTCATGCAAATACTTTGTTTTGAGTCAAAGACGTGCCGCATATGTGCGTTAGCTCACGTGCCACGTCGAGAATTTTAAGCTGCTCAAATCGAAAACTGTATTAATATAGCTGATAGAGGCGTGTGAGCAAAGATAACATCAAAACACAAAGTCAGAGCTCAAAAAATTCACCGTGGAGACGGAATGTTTATCAAGTGCTGCTTCAGTTTTATCACCTTCAGCTTAATTCGCCGACATAGCAAACAAAAATAATCACAACAGCGACGTAAAGTAATCATAAGTGCGGTGTGTAAATTAATCAGAACAGCGGTGTGTAAAGTAATTAGAACACCCCTGTGTAAAGTAATCACAAGAGCGGTAGGTAAATTAATCAGAACAGGGGTGTGTAAAGTAATCACAACAGCGGTGTGTAAAGTAATCACAACAGCGGTGTGTAAAGTAATCACAACAGTTCTGTGTAAAAAAAATCAGAACAGCAGTGTAAAGTAATCACAACAGCGGTGTGTAAAGTAATCAGAACAACTGTGTGTAAAGTAATCAGAACAGCGGTGTGTAAAGTAATCGAAACAGCGGTGTGTAAAGTAATCGAAACAGCGGTGTGTAAAGTAATCGAAACAGCGGTGTGTAAAGTAATCAGAACAGCGGTGTGTAATCAGAACAGTTCTGTGTAAAGTAATCAGAACAGCGGTGTGTAAAGAAATCAGAACAGCAGTGTGTAAAGTAATCAGAACAGCAGTGTGTAAAGTAATCAGAACAGCGGTGTGTAAAGTAATCAGAACAGCGGTGTGTAAAGTAATCAGAACAGCGGTGTGTAAAGTAATCAGAACAGCAGTGTGTAAAGTAATCAGAACAGCGGTGTGTAAAGTAATCAGAACTGCGGTGTGTAAAGTAATCGGACCAGCGGTGTGTAAAGTAATTAGAACAGCGGTGCGTAAAGTAATCAGAACAGCGGTGCGTAAAGTAATCAGAACAGCGGTGCGTAAAGTAATCAGAAAAGCGGTGCGTAAAGTAATCAGAAAAGCGGTGCGTAAAGTAATCAGAAAAGCGGTGCGTAATCAGAACAGCGGTGTGAAGTAGTGGATAAGCTAACTTTGCTATCTGTTGCAGCGGTTTTGTTCTCAAAGACTCTCGACGAGCTCCGATCAGTGTCTGACTGTCAGAACAGTGCTGTGTTGTTGCAATTCTGTCTAGTCTGATTAGCAGACACTTCTACAGGATAGAAATGTTGTCAGTAAAATGTTATAAAAGTATTATAAACGGCTGAAGCGACGTCTGCAGTGGTAAACACTGACAGTTGTGGTAGAGAAGCTTTCCTGGCCGGTCTGGTTAAAGCGGTACACTGACCCGCCGCACTGAACAGACTTTAGCGGTTTCTGTCAGACAGAAGAGTGTTTACAGCAGTTAAACAACTCACTGATATACGAGATGTACCGTCAAGTCGAAGCTCTCGACAAAGCTCTCAAATCAACTACTAAGCTAGTTAGTAGGTAAAGTTAGACACGACGGTGTGAAAGTAAAGAGGTTGTTTACAGCGACGTACTAAGTCTGTTAAACTACAACACGTTCAGCTGAAGTCAGTCTCCTACATGTAAACAAAGCCTGTCTTGACAAATACACGTTTACTGTACTGAAGAAACGACATGTACCTCTTCTCGTATTGTTTTTACGTCCTTTATGTCCAGTCAGAATAGAGTACTGTCCGTTCCGCTGTGCTCCTCTCCTCTCCGCTTCTCTCCTCATTCTGCTTCTCTTCTCCTCTCGCAAAGCTTCATTTCCACCTACGTCACTATGGCTACGTCACAGAGACACGTGACACCGGTCTTGTCTATAGAACGTATTCATATGTTTGTAAACAAAAGACTTCAAGACACTTCCGGGTTTATAAACGCTTAAACAGAAGTGAATGGTGTAGAGCACGACACGCTAGGAACACGACACTTAGAAATGTAGTACAAAATGCACAAAAATGTTTAGTTCGGGGCTGTAAACCTCTCTGGATTTAGTGTCAGAAGAGAAATGAATGCATACTTGAGTTCAGTAGTGGTTTTAACAATTTAGCAACCACGAAGTTGAGTAAAGACTAGCAACTAACTCAGCACAACCGAGTGTATAGAAAACAAACGCAACCTTATCTATTATTAATTATTCAGATAAAAGCTTTATTGATAATTTATTTTGGTCATACTTACTTTGGTTAATGTTTGGTAAGCACGTCAGGCAGCGTTGTCCACCCGGAAGGAAGGTTTATTATTGTGATATAAAGGGCCAATAAAAAATTTTGGATTTATTTGAGGGCATGTTTCTGAAAGCGGGCTTTTGCAAGACTTGTTTTAAAGAGACGAATGTTTTCTCTGCTCTACCACACGAATGTATGACTCGGTTGTGAACTGCAGTTCTAACCAATCAGGGCATTTGTTATGATCCCGCCCTCTGCTCGTGCAATCGGACACGTGGAAGGGAATTCCCAAAGCGGGAACGGCAACCCTGCTGAACCACCGAGAACTGTCAGACATTACATGCAGTTTATAGGCTTTTAAAATGTGATTTACCTACTGTTATACCTAACTCTGTTTGAGGTGTTCACATTTCTGTAAAATAATAGTAAAGCTGTTAACTAAGCGATGCTAAAACCGAATTCAAGTAAATGTTTTGACGCTTCATTGAAATAATCACTCAAATAAAAGTAATATTAGCCAAGTTAGCAAAATCAAATCAAGAAACATCCCACAGATATGCAATGTAGTGGACAGATGTATGTTGTGTTTTATTCTTCTATTAATTTCGTTTTGTGATATTTTTTAACTAAAATAATAGTGAAACAGGGAACGAGTTGATGCAAGAATACACAAAGAAGTTCTACTCCTATCACAGATACAGCAGAACCAAAAGAGTAACCCCCAAAACAGAATTAGTGACTTTTACTGGCTAACATAACTGAGGTAAAAGTTATTTGCTTTCCTCAAAAGTATACTTCAGTGCATGTATTACAATTTGCAAACACAATACAAAAATATTAAATTGATGGAGTTGAGTAAATTTAATTAGTTAGCATCCACACACTAAAGTTTTAACTTTTCTTCAAAGCAGACAAATATTACTCTGAATATACTGAGTAAAAGCATATATGGATCATTCAATATTATGTATACTTGCTTCAATGTTGATCTGTACTAAGAGATTAATGCCCATGTTGATCTGTTGCACCTCTATTTATGCCTCTCTGGAATCTGGCTCCAGCCTTTCCTCAGCTAGATCAGCAGGGCAGGTGCTGGTTGTTATGATCTG
Source organism: Crenuchus spilurus (assembly GCA_036984385.1). Lineage (NCBI taxonomy): Eukaryota > Metazoa > Chordata > Actinopteri > Characiformes > Crenuchidae > Crenuchus > Crenuchus spilurus. The sequence continues at coordinate 49,545 of BRDA01046164.1, forward strand.
GTCCTCCCACCCTCAGGGAGTAGAACTGATCAATAAACACTTGGACAGCTGGAGCAGAGGGTGACCCTGCATTCTCTCACAGAGGACAATCCCCACCCACCCACCTACCCCCACCCAAAATAACACCCTTCCTCCCCCACCTCTGTAACTGGGACTGCAAGAGTTCATGCTTCTGTTTAACTTCATCGTAAGCTGAGACAGGGATGCTGAGAAACAGAGGCAAGTGAATGAAAGTGATTGAATTACAAAAAAAAACCATCATATCAGGCTAATGATCATTGTCTCAAGCTGCCAATGTATTGGACTTCATCTTAACTTAATCTAAAACAGTAAAAAAAACATTGACAATTAATGAAAAGTGGGGAGAGAAACAGAGCTTTTACACAATACGAAACTGTGAAAAAGAAGATAACATACTTACCTAGTTAAGTGGAGAGCAAATTAAATTTCAACGTTAGTCACCAAAAATTGGCACTTTTTTACTTCAAATATGACCCAAAAAAAATCAGAATTTTGTCTGTATGGTGAGGAGATGGCTGTAGCTCTCTCCTACCATCTCTGAACTCAGCTCAGAACATGAGCTTCCTCTACTTTACTTTGATTCAACCTTTTAATGTTCACTCATGAACAGTGGCTTCATATATATAGTCTCCCTTGACATGTTTGCTTACGTAGGCTCACCATATTTACTTACAACTGTATACTGTTCTACCTTTAGCTTGTATTAGTATTGATTTATGGTCATTGTAAATACCCCAGTAATCTTTTTCTGCAGTCTCCAGTACTTGTTGACTTAAGCACCGTATTGTGTAACTAAGGTAATTATGACAGTTTATTATAATGTATGAGACTGAGAGTCAAGGCTAGCCAAGGCTCAGATCACAAGTAAGCTATTAAAATTGCTACAGAGTTCAAATGTTTTGACTATTATTTACTCTGCTAATAGGCTTTTAAAGAACGTCAACCTACTTTACTTACATTCAGTCTTATCATGACCAAAAATAAGAGTTTTTTTTAATGCAGCATATATACTAGTATTAGTATACTAGTATTAGTAGAAAAATACTGGAATATGGCCTCTACAAACAGTTAAACTCTACTCTTTTGTCAATTGACCCTGCCTGTACTCTTTCCCTCCCCCACTCTTCCCTCAACCACAGTTTGGGGAACAGCATCAGGGTTCACATGGAGTTTGCTGGAGCCCTGCCAAATCAGGTTATGAACAAGTTCAGACGTGGGCCACTGCCATATCTCTAACCAGTCTCAGTTAGCAGTGAGAAGGCAAGCTCATGAGGGTTTGAAATAATTGTGTCAGGGTGAAATGCAAACACATTACCAAATGTACTAGACATGACTGGTTAAGTGTTGTCTCTGAAGCTTATACATCATTCAGCTTTAGAAGTGAAGGTGACTACACTTTGGTTTCATGAAGACTCTCAAATTAGTGGCAAAGATCTTACTAAAAAAGAAATTTGTCAACGATTTCTGACTCTGTTCTCTAATAGTAGTAAATCAAGGACATATTTTTCACACCTTACACCTCACACCTTCCGTGTCCATAACTTACTTATGGTAGAGAATTGTTAAAGCTTAAATGGACCCTTATCGGTAGTTCTTAATGTCATTGTGGTCTCAATTTTGAGAAGAAAGCTTCATATTCTTTTTACAGCTATTTACTATTAGGGTAGTTTTGGATATCAAGTTTCAAGATATTCAAAATGTTTTCCTTATGATGAAGAGCACAGTTTGACTAAAAAATGACTTGACAGTTTCCCATTTTTTTAATTAGCACACATAAAAAAAAAAAAAACTTTTTACCCAAATGGGGTTCAAATACATTTGAAAGGCTTGAGTCCCGATGACTGATGACAAGATTGTATTGATTATTTCTCTAAAACCTAATATTTGTATTTGCTATATTACTATTTTTGTATTATTTATTTTAATGGTGGTATTATTGTTATTATTTTCTTTATAATTACAAAATTGTATATAATGATTGTATAATTCATATTGAATTTATCTATATGAGTGTTGAGTGTTGAGATAGGCAATACTGCAGTAGATTGAATAGAAAAGACCACCATAGGGTTGTTTGGCTTACAACTGTTCTGACTACATGTATCTAATTTTAAATCAGATAAATATTTTGCCAGATTCTCTGAAATGATTTCACATTTCAAACCACTATCATCACAAACATTCAACTTCCCTTTCATAAACCAATAACCCTGTATGAAAATGCCAATGCTTTGACAGTGCTCAGTTGTGCTGAAGCTTTTTGTGGCTGTGTACACACAGACTGTCTCCACTATATGGCTGATAGCTTAGCTGTATTGTCATCCTATCAACACTGGCCTGCTTTCTCCCACAAAACTTCCTTATGACTGCACCTGTGACAATAGGCACGACTTTTTACTGGTTTGTTTACCTACTGTGAACAGCTGACTCATCCTGTATATTTAACTGTTCTGATTACACTACACCAGTTAATTATATCAATCTTAAGTTGACTGGGTGAAATATATTCTTATGTGCACTGCCACCTAAGAATTTTTCATCACAACACACTTTTATTTCAGAAGAAAATGCTTTTTTTCTAGCTGGTTCAAGACTGATAAAGTCAACAAATCCTGCTGCTCCACATACCCAGTCTTCTATAGTAGAAGGATGACACATGACAGTGTCACTGCTTTTTGTTCAGTTTTTGTGTCTCTCACAAGTTGTTGACAGTAAACTTTAGAACATCGCCATCTGAAGTTTAGCCAAAAGTTATTTTGCACAAGGCGTCATGGGACAGAAATTAGTCTATAAACAACCTCAATAAGTAAAATTATACACTGGAAGATATGTATAACATCGTTCAACATTAGTAAAATAAATGCTTTTGCAGAAACGCTAGCTCAAAGCGCATATCCAGCGTATTTCAAGTGCTAGGATGCTCTGTGCAAAATGTGCTAAACTTCCATCAGAGTAAACAGCTGCATTAAAGCCTATACATTTATAGTAAACAACTTGTGGGAGACACTAAAACTGATTGTGTCAAGATAATAGTCTCACAGTTAGAAAAATAGACAGTGTGTTGTTGTGGAAAATGTTCACTGTAACAGAACTCAAAACTTTTGAGCAGTAGCAAATATGACTAGCAATTAATGACACACCATTAAAGAGTTAAACCTTAATAAAAATGTTTGCCTACCTTCTGTACTTAACATGGTCCAGTATATCTAGTGTCCTACTAAATTACCCAGATTCATTTTATTGAAATTCCCTTAACCAGGCTTTCATTAAAATACTATATTTCAAGGCAGTTGATAAATAAAATGTGTTATTCACAATAGATGTGTGTTATAAGTAAGGACTTGAGCATTGCAAATGGCACTGTCTTTATATAGCAACTCTCTCCAACCCAAGACACTTTACAGCAATCAGTACAGTACACACACACACACACACACACCCACACACACACACACACACACACACACACACACACACACACACACACACACACACACACACACACACACACACACACACACACACCTGATGATAGACCAAAGTATTCTCAGTCAATGCTATAGGGTCACTTGACTTGCCCAGCAAAGAGTCATTAGCTCTGATGATACCTTCATCAGATGACTGTGGGTACATTAACTGTGGTGTACAAAGTTTCATTGCTTGTTTCATTGCTTAGTATATTTGTCATTGTCTTGTCAAATACATTTGCATGACTACATGAATACAAAATACATTTGGCAAACTACAATTTCTGATTGGCAAATTAGAATATTCATAGCCCTGATTTTATACATCAGGAAAAGAGGTTGGGGGGGAGACTTAAAGGTAATTTGAAGAAATAAAAATGTTATTTGGACATATTTGGACATTACTTTGGACATAAATAAAATGGAGAAGATAACTGCCTTTGTGAATCGAATCGTAACAAACTAATTACCCTTTTCAACAGATAAGATCACTCCCTATATGTACACATATCCCTAAATGTTTCATGTTGGTGTGGGGTTTTTTTCCTTTCCCAATTTTTTATTTTATTTAAATTTTTTTATTATTATTATTTTCTCTTTTCTTCTTCTTCTTCTTCTTCTTCTTCTTCTTCTTCTTCTTCTTCTTCTTCTTCTTCTTCTTCTTTCTCTCTCTTTTTTTGGGGGGAGGAGATGTGGTTTAGTTTTGGGAGGGGTGGGGGTGGTTTAAATACTAAAGAAGAAAAAACTGAAGTAATGGGGCTTGAAGAATTGATGGATAAAAATGTTTGTCCTTGATGTTTCTACATAAATACATACACAGAGTAAAATATGTCCTGTAATGATGCTTGTATGATGAAGAATGGAAATAAATAAAGATTAAAAAAAAAAAGAAATACAAAAGTACTCCAGGATAAACTCAGATTATCCTCCTATTAATACTGAAATAGCTGAAGAGTGAATATGACATGTAGAACTGATTTTGACTAATGTGGTGCTACATTTTGGCACAGCTAACTAACTGGCTCAGTGATTGAAGTTGCCATTCAGCTAAATTGTGAAAATCCACTTACATATATCCAGCATGAATAATTAATTAGACCCTGTGGAGCTTCCCTCCCTTTCACTGTGAGAGGATTATCAATCTAGAATTTGGCATCATATTTTCGATGGGCAGATTTCACTTAAACGGATCACCCTTGGAATCCATGTCATGAGTTTGTTTGCAGATAGAGAAGCTCTAAAAGAAGAAGAGATGAATGATTCATATGAACAGAGACAGGACACTTTCAGCTGAAGTGAGTTTCTATGGAAACAGGGTGAAGAGGGAGGAGGAGGTTACATGCATTCATCTAACGGCGTCTCCCTGTTCTGATGGCAACAGAGTCATCATTGGCTTGCGAAGCCTGGTGGAGGGAGGGTGGATGTAAACATGTGGCTTCCTCAGCTGGTAGAGGAATTATGTCCACTAAAGGGTGTAAATCTGTGACCTCACAGAGGTTCTGTTACAATTCTTTAGAAAACAAGTCAGAGTACCATGAGATCTAAAATTTGACCATGAATCGGTTTTATTATTGAACCCAATTACACTGAATGCACAAATATGACTGGAGGTTATATTTACACAGTAGTGGAATACAGACAAAAACCCAATTAAACCAATGATACAAGCAATGCTTAGAGGATTTTATTTTGGTCTAAAATGAGAAGTTACATTACTTACAACTGTTATAACTGATTATAACATTAACAAACTGATGCTGTTGACATTAGGATGCATTTATTATATCTTATAGTTTTTCAATCAAGAGGATGACCAAATGCAATCAGCAAGTTCACTCCTGGACATACACACACACACGGTTGAACAATCACATGCTCCATTTCCTACAGTAGCCCTAGAACCCCATGCTGATCCCTCATCTATCTATCTATGTATACACTCTCTCTCTCTCTCTCTCTCTCTCTCTCTCTCTCACTGACACACACTCTTACACACTTTTGAATATCTCTATCCTCAAGGACAGGAATCTCACCAGGAGACTGTGGTGTGTGTGTGTGTGTGTGTGTGTGGGAAGGGGGGTCCAGTACATCTAACTGAACAGAGCTGCCAGCCCATTTGAATTAAATGACATCAACTTCAAGTGTCCATTTAGACTCAGGCTGCATGTTGGAAAGAAAAAAATAGAAGTTCTGATAACTCCAACATCTGAAAGTAACAGTAATTTCTCTTTTTCTAAATCCAGTTTTCTGAATCTTGCCTAGAGACCAACAGGGGGTCCCCCACCCCCATCCCCCATTCTGACTGGACGAGCTCCATAGCAACCATGTGAGCCAAGGCAGCCAGTCAGGTGTAGAGGAAGCGGCACACTGACCCAATAGCAGTGAGTGAGGGTAGACTTGAGCAGACACACTGACCCGGTAACAGGCTGCTGGCCTTTATGGCCCGCCTTCACCCTTTTCTATTGGCCCACCAGTGATTAGCCACTTAAAGCTCATTTTAGTACTTTGCTTTTTTTCCAGTGAATTCATTCATTCATATTTATGGGCTGGGTTTTACAAGACAGGCCTACACTATATCTCCAGTGAGAATAAGATATTCCTCTGTTAACAAATGAAGAACAGCTGCAAAGAAGCCGTTAGCAAAAAATCATACACACATACATACACAGATCCTAAAATGAGACCCCTGGCACAGTGGCTGCTCTGCTTTAATCATGAAATATTCAAGAGATCAGTTGTTTTCACTGATGTGAAAGTTCCCTGAAGATATTTAAAGCTCTGAACATGTTGTAGACTCTTAGAATTTTTAATGTCAAAATATCATCATTAATTCCATAAATGAATATTTAAAGCCAGGTTTCGGTCATGTTTTGGAAGGCATGTTAGTAAGCACCTGTAAATAATGGGGTGAAGATAGATAATAGATGTACAGTATATTCTGTTCAATTAATTTCTGCTCATTTTTAAATCATGAATATTAATAAGATTTGTATTAAATACATAAATACAATTTTGATTAAATTTAAATAAAAAATATTAGATTAGTTAATCAACCAAGACTTTTTAATGTTAAAATATGGCTAAAAACGCTATGGTCAGTGTACATTTAATGGAAGTGACGTTGATAATGTTATGGTGAATTTTATAGCTTATATTAATTTATAGATTAACCATAACATTATATATTTTAGAACTGTATTTAATATCAATACACATTTACTAGATCTCATCAACTGTTATGTATAGGCCATACACTTACTAATAGTTTTAATCAATACTGCATTCAAATAATAGACATTTGGAATGAAATGTATACTGTTTTAATTGTTTGCCTTCAAGAGATGTTACATACTGTGTTTATTCTATTTATCTGAATGCAGACAGTCACAATAATAAAGTGTGTTCATACTTGTGATACATACTGTCCCCACAAAGCCAGCATGTGTGTATTCAGCAGTGCACCTCACTGAGGTTCCAGAGAGAGAGACAAAAGCAGAGGCTGTCAGTCATCTCGGGTGAAGGAGTGTGTGAATAATTGAACGTGGCGAGTGGGGAGGGTCATTTAGGCCTGACCCCTGCCTCCCTCCTACAGACAGAGAGATAGCCGGAGTCCGTTTGCCTCTGAGGAGGGGAGATGCCCTCGCTTATTAAGCAAAGACACCCGATCCACACAGGTAAACAGAGAGTGCCAGACAGCAGCTCAGTTAGTGTCTGGAAAACGGACTGGACCAGCGTCTCAGACCCACACTGAGAGCAGCCTTGGAAGCAGAAATGGAGTCTGATTGAACATTCACTGTTGACAGATGGTTCTAGGCCACAAATAAAGGTCATGGCCCAGAGGTGTCAAACATTTCTAATAAAGAATACTGATCAGGTCTCATCAAATCAACTGGTCTTAAAAGTTTTTTTTTCTGAATGCTTGCAGTGGAATCTGGATTGTGTCCAGCTATCATTTGACAACAAACAGAAGTTCTCCTCATCACATAAAATAATTGTATTCAGTTATTTAAAAAGCCTAAGCTGATCCTGCATCAGTATGCTTACTCGAAGAAGCTTGATACATATTGACTCCGCTTGCTGTACATGTTGATGCTTTTACAATGTTTACAAACATAGAATGTATTTTTTCTGTTCATTCTGTTAACTTTACATTGTTATTTGATGACTACGTGAAAGCTGTTACTATGGAAAAATGCCCACATTCTTTACACACCATATATAAGCCAATGGTTTTTGCCTTTTCATGAAACAAGCCTTTTTGCCTTTTATGGTATGCTCATTAAAGTCATTTTTAATGAGCTCTGCAGCACGGTCATCCTGCAAAATGTGTAGATACCCAAAAACAAATGTACACAGCCAAAGTAACAGATGAGGAAGCAAATGAAGATGAGAGATAAGATGAACATAATTGAGAATAAATTATATTACATTAAAGAGAAGAGGTTATTGAAGATAGACATGGTTACAAATTGAATAGTTTCTATGGAGATATCATTTAATACTGTTTCTGATTGGTTGCTATATAGCTATGGTAATTGCACACTTATAACATAAAAGGTTAGACTTGCTTACTTTTAATTCAGTGTCCACAGGCAGGAGTTTTTATTAATGGGAGATTGTTTGTGGTTTGCTTTTTAATTTTTATTTGTAATTTGATATGCTGATAATGTGTGGGTAGCAGAAAGCAGGGAAATGAAATGATTATCCCAAACATGAGATCTGAGGGACGACAGAGAGAGAGAGAGAGCATGAGAGAGAGAGAGAGAGAGAGAGAGAGAGAGAGAGAGAGAGGACGAAGAAGAGGTGCATGATAAGGGAAAGAAGTGTCTGATAAACTGAATGTTTGGTGTTGAGAGGATGTTTGCCTGAGCTCACATGTAAATGATACCATAATGATCGACTTTTGAATGTAAAGGCATGAAACAGTCAAGAGTGTGATGAAACACTTTAAGGTTTTGGAAAGATCTGTTTTGTTTTTGTGTGATTTGCATTTAAAGGAGGACACATTAGTGTTTGAAGTTCAAAGTAGGTCAGTTCCATGTACTGAACTCTCCTTATTTGACTATATCAACATAAGTACAGGTTTACAATCTAGGATGCCTTCAAGAACACTGGTCAAAATACAGTAGTTACGTTTGAAAAATCAAGGATTGTGTTTTATCAGCTAACCAGTAATTGTTTGATTCTGCCAGCATGTATGGCAATTATTTCTGACAGATAAATGATTACATCTGCTACATAAAAATAATTATATAATATCATTCCTTTGGAGTACTATTCTTGTTTCTGACAATAAGCATTGATCCCTTTGTAAGTACTGGTATTAACAATTGTGTCAATATTTATACTCAAAGTAATAAATTTTTTATGCTCAAAGAAATAAAATAAATATTTGGTCATGGTGTTCTAGTGGAAGCATATCTTACAATTTTACTATGAAGGAGGAGATTATCCAAATACTTTCTTTTAATTTGCATTTTATTGCACACTGTGCTTTCCTTTGGGGAGATTCTTCTAGTTGTGTTGTCTCAGCATGTAATATAAGGGCTCTGAATAAAAAATATACAGATAAAGTTGTAAATATCACTGCACTGCTTATCTTATGTCACAATCTTTCCAAGTAAATCATGTGATTTCTGCAATCTACAGCTGCTGGAAATCCTTAACATGTTTGTTCTTGCATTAGCCATGAGCCAGTCTTTTCAGAAGTAAAGGAATCAGTACTTTTTCCATCTGCTTCACTGCTAGCTTGACTATCTTGTATTTCTTGTCTGACTAGGTCTGTTAAGACCAGTAATTATCTCAGATGGAGACTGACCACTACTCATTATGTCTGATGGAGATTGACCACTGTGGTTCTTTTAGCAGGAACATGCTATTGTTTTGATCTCTTTGTAACCTTTGGCCTCCATTAAGACCTGGTAAGGCAGGACAGGCAGGTTTAGGATCTTTGATGTTTCTCACCACTGCAATTTTAAAATGAACCAATCTCTGATATATTAAGCAAAGAAAACTGAAGAATTATAGAAGAAAAAAAATATTTTGGACAAAAATGTTTCTGTTTTTGCCTCAAGATTTAGTCAGGACCTACTCCTGTAATTATATCCTATAAGTGAATGAACTCCTATAATTTAATTCAGCCAGTCTGCACTGTAGTCTGTGTAGTTGTTGAAAAGTTCACCTTCAGATATAATCAGCTTGGAATTTCAGGGGCAAAAATAATTTCTAGTTAAACTAGTAAAGTATTTCTTTGTTGTGAAGTTGAGTGTTCTGTAGAATATTAAAAGCCTAGAAATGTTGGTTTTCAACATTTTGGATTTGTATTTTATTTTTTATTTTTATTTTTATTTATTTATTT
>BRDA01046170.1:0-22387 GCA_036984385.1 Crenuchus spilurus
ACACACACACAGAGTGAGAGAGAGAGAGAAAGAGAGAGAGACACACACACAGAGATACACACACACTGAGAGAGAGAGAGAGAGAGAGAGAGAGAGACACACACACACACACACACACACACACACACAGAGTGAGGTACACACACACTGAGAGAGAGAGAGAGAGAGAGAGAGAGAGAGGTGAAGGTAAAGTGTGTGTGTTGTTTATTCTCTGTGCTGTGTTAAGCTGCTGTTCAGGTCTGTGTGTGTGTGTCTGATGTACCGGACCGGGCGGCTCGGTGCTGTGACGGGGGGAATCCAGCCCGGGTATTTACTGTAGCCGGCGGGAGAGAAAAAAACAAAAAACCTCCTCGATATACCCCAAGATGGCCGCCGATGTGGGATCGATGTTTCAATATTGGAAGAAATTTGATCTCCGGCGACTGCAGGTCAGTGTGTGTGTCTCAGCTCTCTGCGGCGGAACCGGCGAGCGGACCGAGCGGGCCGGCGGTACCGGGGCTCGGGAGTCGGGGGCGGATGCTGTGTGAGGTGAAACGGGCATTGATACTTATTAGTAATTGATCTCTGCCTTTGTTCGGTTCGCTCATTGATCAGCGCGCGGCGGCGGCGGCGGCGGCGGCAGGTGCGCACTGACGCTCCGGTGCGCCTGTCCGCGCGCTCCACGCGCACGTTCTGTGCGCCTTTTTAGCGCGGGAAACTTTTCTCCTTTTAACGTTGGGACTTTAAACTTTGTGTGTGTGTGTGTGTGTTTAACGACTCGGTACAGAACCGAGCAGAACCGTAGAGCTCAGCTCTGAGATTCTGCTAAAAGTGCTGGATGATGAACTTATTTCCGGTTTTATTGGACTTTCTCCACCTCATAGCTCAGCAGCACCGACAGCAGATCAGCAGGGTACCACTGTACCAGTGTCCTAAAGACCCTGAAACTGGACCAGGGCCATGATGACTGATGCTCTATGGACACTGCTGTGATGGTGCTACAATGATTCTTTATTATTAGAGACTTCACCCGGTCCAGTCTTTCAGAAGCGGGCTCAGAACCTCATCAGAACGTTGTTACAACGTCACTGTGCTTCCAGTAGGCTGTGTTTCCTATAAAGACCAGTGTGCTGTTGTGCCTGTAGCCTTTTCTCAACCTCAGCCCTGTGTGTGTGTGCATGCTTCATACAGTCTGCAGTGTGTGTGTGTGTGTGTGTGTGTGTGTGTTTAACAGCTTGGTTACCAATCCGAGCAGGACCGTAGAGCTCATCTCTGAGATCCTGTGAAAAGTGATGCTGGACGTTTAAGAGATGCTAAACTTATCTCTGGTTTAACTGGACTTACAGCAGAGTAACGTGGTACCAGTGTCCCAAAAACATGCAAAACCAAAGGAATACATGATTGTTATTGGACGCTGTTATGGTAGTAGTATTATAAAGGACCCAGTCTGTCAGCAGCAGACACAGAACCTCAGCAGAACATTGTCAGAATGTTGTTACAATGCTTCCAGTAGGCAGTATTTCCTATAAAGACGTTTGTTTGTAATAGTGTTTACTGTGCCTATAGCTTATCAACCTCAGTCTCTCTCTGTGTGTGTGTGTGTGTGTGTGTGTGTGTTAATCAGCCCGGTTCCTCAACCGAGCAGTACCGTACAGCTCATCTCCAATACAACATCCTATTAAAAGTGCTGCTGGATGCTGAACAGATGCTCTGTGCACAGCTAAACTTGGTTTTACTGCACTTCATCCTTTCTGGCATCTCCGAGCTTAACGTGTGTAATGAAGCACCACATTACTACTGTTATACTAGTCTCCTACAAACCAGCGGTGCTGCTTTTTGGACACAGTGATGGCAGTACCGTGGTACTAGACTGATCCAGTCTGTCAGCAGCAGACACAGAACCTCATCAGAACGTTGTTACAGTGTCTTCATGCTTCCAGAGCTTAGACTGTACTTCCTGTAAAGACAAGTGTGCTGTTAGTGTTTATTATAGCTGCACAGCTGTAAGGGAGCCTATAGCTTTTTCTCAACCTCAGCCCTGTCTGTGTGTGTGTGTGTGTGTGTGTGCCTCATACAGTCTGCAGTGTGTGTGTAACGGCTGAGTTCCTGAACCGAGCAGTACCGTACAGCTTATCTCTGATACAACATCCTATTAAAAGTGATGCTGGATGTTGAACGGATGCTCCACGGACAGCGAAACTAAACTTATCCCCGGTCTCACTGGACTTCCTCCAGCTTTCTGACAGCGTCTGTACTGACAGCTTTAGCCTGAATATGTTCATGTACATATTTCCCAATGCTGGTAAATAGTGTTTAATGTGTCTATAGCTTATCAACCTCAGTCCTGTCTCTTTTGTGTGCCTCCCACAGTCCGCAGTGTGTGTGTGTGTGTGTGTGAGCGCCGTGTAATCGCTGCTCTCTGCTAATGTTTGTAAATCAGGCTCGGCCGGCAAGAGGGCAGCAGCCTCGGCCCCCCCAGTATGATTGATGTCCTGTAACATGAGCAATGACAAGAGCATGCCAGGAGCCCTTCGAGGGGGCTGGGAGTGTGTGCGTGTGTGTGTGTGTGTGTGTGTGTGTGTGTGTGGCCGCTTGCTATTCCAGCATCTTCAGCTTGTTGTTTTGCTCGTTCATTCAGTCTTTTAGTCGCTGCCGTGCTCTCCATCCTCTCTGCTAACGTATTGATTCATATGGAGAGCAGATCTGTGTTGGTTGAGATGAGCAGTTTGTGATGGTCAGAGTGGAACCAGGCTGAGTGTGAGCAGAAGGGATCAGACAGTAGACCAGTAGGTGTTTACATGTCATCCAAAGTCAGGAGGCCGTCTCTGACACAAGTCCAGAAGTCTGCAGCTTTGGTGGTCGTCTTGTTATGCTGCTGTTAGTCAGGTTGGTGTTGACTATCAGGACGTCTCTTTGGATCTTCCCAGCAAACATATAACCACATAGTCATGTTTGCTGGGCTCATGATTCCTCTGATTGTATCCATCCGTCTCCACCTTCAAGCTAAAATGTCTTGATTTTAAGTTAAGAAGTGATGCACAGATGGTTTTTAGAATTGAGGTCGTTCACGAGACAAACTGAACATCAGAACGATGAGCAGTCTGATCTTCTCTCTTCGCTGCACTTCTGTGAGCATCGTTTATTTAGATTTTAGCCTTTTAAACGCACCACTGCTGTTATTTTATAGCCCCTGACTGAAGCTCTGGTGTGTGAACGACAGCGGCCGGCGCCGCTGAATCCGGTTCAGGTGGTAAATCTGAAAGTTTGGACCTCTTAAAATGCTTTTTTTATCTTGTGCTTCCCATCTCATGCAAATTCTCTGTTGCTCGCGTTTTGAAATGCACACATTTGCACATCCGAGCCCTGAGGCTTTACTTTGTTTCTTGAGTTAGTCTAGGTCGCACCTGGCGTAGGTTATTGATGCGCTCACCTGCACACGGTGACAATCCGAGGCTTATTAAACGTGAGCTGAATGCGGTTAGCAGATGCCCGCTCAGCAGCGTGTTTTTGTGGTGTAATGTTGAGAAGAGTTTGGACGACTGTGTTTAGGTGACTGAACAGGGTGACGAGGCTTCACCGTGTTTTAGTATCTATGTGAGAACGACTCTAAACTTGTCCTCGGCGTACGTTTCTTTAAGAAATCAGCCAGACCTTTCCACTAGCCTCCCAGGTGGGCGGTAAATGCCCTTCACATTCTCCAAGTGTCACATTTAACCATTATAATAATCTGTAATTGTTTTGACATCGGGCTATGAATATTTTATCAGCCTCCTTTTTTTTGCGTTTTTCACTTGGTTCCCATTCTCTTTGATTCATACCCTTTAAAATTACACATGCACGGATAATAGATGCTAAACCACTGCTCCGTCAGTCATGAAATGCGCCGTTCTCTTACAGTCTGCTGAGGTATCCGAGCACAAAATCTCAGACCGAATGTGAATCTGCTTAAGAAATGAGGTGGAAAGCGTAAGACAAGCAGGAGGAACTTGGTTAAATGACTGAAAATGTGCTGATCTTTAGATCAAGCGAGAATCGCGCAACATTGTTCTCTTGCAATCATGTGCGCAGTTGTCTTCAGTTTTGTGTGAGGTTTGAAAATGCCTTATTTAAGGGTAATTACTGAAAAATTACTTTGTTACAAATGACCGATTACTTTCGAAAGCTGTAATGGGATTACTTTCTGGAAAAGTAATCTCATTCCTCATTACTTTACTTCTATGTTACTCAAACTAATCTGTACCAAAACGCAGAAGAGCTCGGTGGATGTGCATCTTCTGCTCTGAACACAATCAGGTCTGTTTTATTAAACAGGTAATGCAGCTAAAGCTACCTGAACTCCCCGAAAATGGCCTGTGAACAGCTACAAGACTTCAGAAGAACATCTCTCTGAATCCAGCACAGTTTAGAAAAGCTGATTGTGAATTTAAATACAAAGCTGAAGTTGGCTCCTCATTCATAAGCATCTTTTCAAAATTTCTCCTTCTACCTTAAATGGTGCAGCAATTACATTCAGGCACTGCCATTTAAGGTGGAATCAGAAATGTGATTAAGACACTAACTCGAGACCTGTTTTTCTTTAGCTGAAGACTCATTTATACACAAGTTTTGTAATATTAGCATGATTACAGTGGAGTTTACTGCTGGACTACAACATGTAGATACACACAGCAGTACGGAACACCATAAGGTCAAAATGTGTTCCAAATATATAACAGCATACATCAATGGACAGTGTGTAAATGATGCTTGAGCACTGACCAAATATTTATTACATGTATTAAAGACGTTGCACGTAATACAGTATTTTTATTCGGTCAGTAACTGTAATGTGATTGCACTGTAATCATAATGTACATTACTTAGTAATCACATTACTGTAATGCTTTACTTTGTACTCTTACCTCTAACCCTGCTTAAGTATGGGTTTCACTAAACAACGTTGGAGCTTGTGGGTGGTCGTGGACATTGTAGTCTCATTGTGATTCTTCCTCCGTGTCCCTCGAGGGATCTCGTGGCTGTTGTGTCTACGGTGGCCCCTCACCCACCCTTGAACTTGAGCTCTGTGGAGATCTCAGTAGCTTAAATATAGAAGTATCTGAGAAAAGTGTTGTGAAACGGTTCGTTTGCATCAAGACGTCACCTGCACATGAGCCTCGAGTGCAGCGTTTGCCTTCCTCGAAAATCGTATTCTGTCTTTCTCATCAGCTGTTGTGCTCTAACCTTGGACCCCATGGGTGGAAATAGTCTGCTTGTATTGACCAGTGGGAGAATAAGTGGGGGATCTGTGGCTGACAGTTGATTTATTACCCTCTTTTGTCTATGTTGGTCTGCAGCGTTGCATATGGCTGTGTCATGTAATATTTGTGTCTGGGATCTTACGGATCCGGGGTGTCAGGATGGTTGCTCTCCAATTACAATAAGTTATAAGCCAACTGCAGTATTGTTATTGTACCTCGAGGGTGTTTCCGTAATGTCCCCGAGGTTTATCAGCGCTGAAGAATGAGCACAGATAGTGAAGATGAGTGTCTGTCGCTGAGCATTTGCAGCACTTTCTGACGTGTAGATGAAAAATAATGAGATTGTTGTTGAAGCTTTGAGAGGGAATGTAAGCTTACAGTGGTTATCTGCGAGGTACAACCAAACACACATCCTGGCTGGTTAGCCAGCTATTATTCAGCTCACTGTTTCAATGAGAAGTCATCACAGGGAGGAGATCTGGTGGGGTTTATACCTCATAAAAGAGACGACACAAAAATGGAGAGAGAACAGGTTCTGTGACCTTGGTTCCCGCTGCTCTCTGGTCACTCGGCCGTTGCTGTGGTAATCATTCACACCAGCCAGATGGCATTTCCGTGGGCGCCCGTGGAAAGGACAGGTCAAGAAGGTCCTGCTAGGCGCTGCCGGGCCTGAACACAGGTCCCGGCCAGAAGGGAACGGGCTTACGCCATCCTTCTGTAGAGGATGATAAATAGTGGGTGGAGATTGTCATAGACCGCCATAGACATCTCAAAAATATGTCTGTATATGTAATATAAAGTTTGATGCCTGTAGAAGCTGCAGTTTAGAGTTTATCAAAAATGATTATTAATGTGTCACTGAATATTTATTCCTTCATAAAATAAAAATAAAAGAATGGAGCAGAAATATTTTCATGCCTTCCTATATAAGGCTGAGGGGGTGATGTGGTGTCCCTTGACAATGAACGACACTCTGGGGGGGGGTTGTTGCCTGGCAACATACGTAGAGTGCACAAACTTTACTTTGACTTTAAAAAAATATTCGGGACTGGCATTGAAACATTGCCCGACCCTAACATCGCCACTTCAGACATTAGAATGTCATATGTCATACAGGGTCATTTGCTCACCTTGGTCTCAAGGTTGGGTTGCCAGATACCACAACACATATCCCACAATCTTTGATTTGTCCTATGGGAATGTAACAGAAAGAGAAAATGTTTGCATTTTAAAGCCACTGTTTACAATATTAATTTGTTTAGGTTTGTCTCAATAACAGAATTTTGATTTTGATACCAGTACCGTGTACTGTCATGATACTCAATACCAAATCTATACTCTACAGACAAACTTCTATTTTTTAACAGTTTACCTAATATGTTTCTTAAATGCTATCTCTGTACTCCATACACAACTGATATGGTCAAATACAGTAAAATATGTCACGAAAACAGTGGAATGAGAATAGAATCTAGAATCTAGAATGAGAATAGAATTGATTAAAGTATTGACAAAGTTGTGATGCTTTTGATACTTCAAGCAACTCTGTAATCATCAGGGTCAGGCTGTCATTTCAGCTACGTACAAAGGCGCTATATAAGTGTAATGTGTATGTAAGTGTTCCTCAGAACCGTGGTGCAAACAGTACAATAAATAACATCTATCACTTAGATTGCACTGGACTGCAGTCCTTCAACTCGTTTAGGTCTTTCCAATCTTAATACCTTCACACAGTGAAAATGAAGGACTAGATGACCTCCTGCAGTGACTCGTTTTTTCTGCTTTACTGGACGTTCCACGGTTTGACAACAGGATGTCTTGGTCATTTTCCTCTGCTGGTGTGCGTGGGGCCTAGTTTTCTCAGAGGCGACGTGAATGAGATCAGAAACACAAAGCTGTGATTGTGCCACACTCTGCATGACTCAGGCCTTTGCGTGTCAGCTTTAATCCGCGGCGAGCGGCAGCAGCATCGCCAAATGGTGCCATCGCCTCGCCGTTTGCGTGTGTGTAGCTGAAGCCAGGCTTCTTTGTGTGAGGTTTGCCAAGAGCTTTTCCCCAGCCGGCGCAAATTGGCCGTGAAAAAGACCCGTTTCAACTTTGCACTTGTTCATGGTGGAGTGGATCTGTGTTTATTGTTGTTATTGTCGTTCTTGAAATGCGCCGGATCCGGAATGGTTTTGAGAGATTCTGCGGGGCGGTTGGGATTTGCCATGATGAAAGAACCGGTGCGGTTGCTGCGAGGAAACCTTGGATACCCTCAACAACATTAAGTGGAAAGCGCCCTGAGAGACGAACCAGTAGCATAACAGCACCACAGAGAATTCCAGCAGCTAATGCGCAACAATCAGGCCCTGTAAGCAGTCGCAGATAATCCACATATTATTAATTATGACGACTACAAAGGAACGCTGGCTGTTTGGCATGTGAGATGCTCCGAGAAGCAGATCAGAGGATGACAGGCTAAGGTTTAGGCCTTAGGGTTTGAGTTTGTTTCTGTCGAATTAGCATATGAATACACTGACATTGCTATCTAAAGCAAAGACCATCTCTAGGACCACTGTGGCATCACTGTGGCCATGAAAACAAAAGGGAGAGAGAAAAAAGCCCTTACAGTGCGAGCAAATTGAGTTGTGAGATCCAGGAGTCACATTCTCCAGCTTTGCTGACAACATTAGAGGGGAAGTGAAACTGACTCAAGCTTTAAGCAGTTTAACCTTCCTCTGTAGAATTAGTGCTTGAGACTTCAAAGCAGATACTTCAGCATGAGGAGAGGAATGATAAACCGTATTTTTCCCCCCCTTCTCCACACGGCGACGGGTGACTATTCATAGAGGAGAGAACAGGTCTGTCATAAAACGTCGGCTTAATCGCTGTGACCCTCCTGGGGTATGATTTTCATACCTGTCCAGAGTCATTTTCTTCCATTCACACCCACTGTTCCAGGATAAACACGGCTGCTTTGATACGGCTGTGATCTTTTTTGTAATGACGGCGGTTTATGCGTTCTCCTTGCACAAAGCCGGCGGCGCCGTTAACGCGCCTGACGTGAATTCTCGGCCGGGATTTTGGAGACGAAGCGCCGGCGTGCAGAACGGCGTTGACCTTCATGCTTCAGTAGTGACCCTACACACGTGATCTACATAGTTAGCTCACCACAACATGCACCTTCAGCTTAAGCCAGTTCCTCTTCCAAATCCCTAACAACGTCCCAGATGCATAGATCCTCAATTTTTCACTATCGATTTGCGCCGAGCGCCATAGTCCTTCACGGCAATGACTCTCAGCATTTTCATATTAATACCACGTTCCCTGACGCTCCCGGGGAGCATGATGGGGCTCAGCGCAGGAGTAAATAACGAGGCTTTAACAAAACTTTGGGGACGCATTAGTCTATAGGAGCAGGGGCTTTCCGTGTAGCATCTTGGCGTCCACCACAGCCAGAGCAGCGTCCACGTAAACCCTTCTTTCAGAACGAGGGAGTGAGCTAATGGCTCATCTGTATGAGTATAAAGCTGTGTCTGCTCTCCCCTGTTGGCAGCCGCAGCTCGGCCCAGCGAGGCCATATTGAGCTGTGTACCTGTACAGCGGCCCTCTTTATTTGTTTTGACTGTCTGATGGCAGACGTATTGAGCACCAGCCTTTCTTGTTCATTTTACAGAGCCCTTATTGAATCCCTCCATTCTTCTTTCTCCCTCTCCCTCATTCTGCCGCTCGGCTCTCTGCCTCTCTCATATCAGGCAGTGCTTCAGTCACCGTAATTCAGCTCCCTATTGTCCATTCTGCCCTTCAGGGATAAAAGGAGACCCCCTGATTGTGTGTGTGTGTGTGTGTGTGTGTGTGTGCATAGTGTTTACTCTTCTACTATGCAGTGGAACAGTGCCAGCCCTTCCTCCACCTTTACAGACATCCCCTGTATATTATATATTTTAATGCAAATTCACTCTGCCATGCTCTTCGGCTGCTGAAGCAGATCTGAGAGATCATTGAAACATTTCTCCGTCTCCCAGATTTGTGTTTCATGGTTATT
The DNA here is from genome assembly GCA_036984385.1 of Crenuchus spilurus. Lineage (NCBI taxonomy): Eukaryota > Metazoa > Chordata > Actinopteri > Characiformes > Crenuchidae > Crenuchus > Crenuchus spilurus. The sequence continues at coordinate 9,244 of BRDA01046170.1, forward strand.
TTGCCATGCTACAGATACGTACAATGAGCCCAGCCTTCTTTATTTGTTTCATATTCATGGGCCTCGTTGTAATCCATCAACAGTCCCCGTAAATGAATCCTACATGCAGCGTAGAAGCATTACAATTTTTTGATCTGAGATGTTGACACGTAGGTCTAATTATAGACTTAAACAGGCAGTTTCGCACTGGTTTATTAGACTTGCTTTTGTTGTGCATCTTGTGTAATTAATTACTCCGTTCGTCTTTGACAGTGGAAGGTTCTGAAAGTGAGCAGCGCCATCATGAGCAGTTCATCATTTTTAATAGTGAGGAAATAGAAGGAGCAGCACATCTCACAGATTTACACATTTTCCTCTTCACTTTGAATAATTGCTTTCTGTCTTTTCAGCAATTGCACCAAGCCTCAATTGTGCACTTTATAATTGATTGTATTAGTACAGCGTGCATGTATAAGCACCAGCTTAGCTGTTTTTAATGACACAACATATGCATTCAGTATATTTAGTATCATCTACCAGACATATCCTGGTTGTTGTGTGCAGTGTTGCATTGCATTTATTGTGGCCATAACAGATGAGTTAAATGAAGGTTGATGACTCTATCACATTGTGGCAGGGGTGTATGATATTGCAGATGCTCTTGATTATTACAATAGAATGTTTCAGTATTATACATCGATTAATAGTACACAGTATGGATTTTTTATGTTGTTTGGCTAGATGGCACTGTTGTGATATATCTTCAGCCATTAGACATAATCACATAATGTATGTATTTGCTGGTTAGATTAGCAGTTGGGGGGTTAGGTGCCTTGCTCAATGGTGCTTCAGTTGTGTCCTGTTGGTTAAGGGGATTGAAGTTCAATTCCCTAACTATTGACCTTGGCCCAGGACGTCTTGTGACAGAGTTTACTGCATGTATAAATAAGTGAGCACACTAGTCAGTTGTAGTAGAGCGTGCAACCATTATTATGGGCAAAGGATGTGATTTGACTCATGTCTAAAAGGGCATGATAGTAGGGTAGAAGGTGAAGGGTGGTGGCATTGCTAATTTTGTGGGATATTCTAGAGCCACCATAGTGAAGGTGTACTTAAAATGAAGTTCTCAAACATTGAGGGCTTCCCAAAGGCATAACAGTGGTTCCCTGTGGGCCATTGATGACTCGACAGTGGACCAGTTAACATCTATAATGAACACAGGAGCAACGAGGAAAGTTTCCGGGATCACCACTGAGCCACCCCAAGCCGAGTGTGTTTATACCCACTATTAGGTAGGTGGTCATAATGTTCTTATATGACTGTGTCTATCACGGAATATTTTACCGTAACCGCTGTATCATGATACACATAGTAACATCACATTCTTGCCCATACACAGCCCTGCTAAGTAGCCCCATTGGCCATTTTTGCCTCTTTGAATGAAACAGCCTGAAATAATGTTAGATAAAGGGCTTGAAGTGCTGATCTGAAGTCCTCATTAAGTACAGTAGTATAAGGATAGTTAGGACTCAAGTTGTATTCTGTGATGATGCAAATCACTGAAACCCCAAGAATGAATCAAATTATGCATTCTTTCGCTTAGGGACATTGATTTTGAATCAGTCCACCTAATGACTTGTATATTAATTGAAGTGTGGAGAGTATTAATAAACAGAGACCTATGGTTAGTTAAATGAGTGTGACTACCAAACCACTGCCATTTCTAATCAAGAGAGGCCAAGTAAACAAATAAACAAACAAATGACATGTCTGCTCTCACTTAGTTGGAGTGTCCACTTGTGGTGTCCACACTGTTGCCGAGTTCCAGAGAGAATACCGCTTAATTATGTTAAACAGTTCATCGATTTGCAGTGTTTTGAGATGAAAATGATCAATGGGATCTTTCTGTGATGGTGGTGGACTTGTACGCTGTGCTGAGCCACGTTAGTGAGGAAGCACTGGACTCAATGGGCATTTTTTTAGGGAGGTACTATATATCAACAGTCGATATCTGTTCCTCTGACAAAAAGATCATCACGTTGCATTTTTAAGGTGGTAGCAACTTCAGGCTCCTGCAGGTGGCGCTGCACAAATACGATCAGGTTATAAATACCTGCGGGGTGTCCGATGTGTGGACAGTAGGTCATGTAGTGTAGACTGGCATTGTTAGCACTGCTGGTAGACCTGTATGACTGTACACTTCCATACACCTGCACATTCAGCTACTTCCTTCACACTCTGACCTTTAACCCCTAAATACAATCACTCCTTTATCATTAACATCTGAGACATTCACTGCACTGTACCACCTCTTCTACATCTCACACACCCTGCAGGGATTTATAGGATTTGTAGCTTGTTTGGCGGGAATTTTCTTTCTTCTACCCTCCACAGCATCCTCTGCTGGCAACTCCCTGTAACAGCCACTGAGTGTTACATTATTGACATTAAACAATCAGTATCAGCCACAATCAGTGTTATGAGACCTGAAAATGTTCTATCAGTGTTAATTTTGTCATCTGATCAGTCGGCGAGTGTCTGTGTTGTGATTTGTAGACATTGTTTGGTTGTATGTGTTCACGACGGCTCTGTTGGTACCTCACAAAGCGTGCATCCGGCTGTGGCTCCTGAACTCTTTACTACAAATTAAATATGCATTTTCTCCCCCTAGATCGACAGGGTCACAGGTTTTGCATGATAATGTAGTGTCAGAACCCATCCCCCCCCGTCCTCCAGGGGTGAAAAGAAAGGATTGTTCAGGCATTTTGACTCAAGTAATTAAAAAAATAAAGACAGGAAGAACAAAGCGTTGAATTGAAACGTTCCCATTCATATCCCCTTGTTAGTAGCTTACTGCATTCCCCATCTCCCCCCTTCTCTCTCCAGATGAATTTTATGATTTTTTTTTTCTTCACTCCCTCTCTCTCTTGCTCGCTCTTCTGCAGTTTTCCCCAGACAGGTTCCACAGTGTTTTAGAGGGGATGGATTTAATTGCTCTGTGGGGATTGGTTGGTGGTGCCGGGCTCGGCTGTTTAATTAGTGTACCCTGCCGGGATTGGTTTAATGCTTCGTGATCTTGAAATTGTCTGATTGTTCAGCCCTCTGGGGACCCTCTCTCTTTCTCTCTCTCTCTCTCTCTCTCTCTTTCTCGCACACTCTCTCTCCACCTTTTCTTCTGCGCCTTCACTCGCTCTCTTCCTCCGTACCCTACCGAGAGCAGCAGGTTTAGTAAAGCGGCGCTGCAGGCCTTGCTGAAGAGGGCAGGAGTCGCTCTCTTGCCCCCCCGAGGCTCGAGCAGCGGGGTGTAAATGTGAGGGCGAGTGTCGTCACGGCACCTCGCTCTGGGCCCTGCTCTTCACTCTCTCTGTCGCTGTGAGTGGCCTCTCGCACTGAAGCAGACTGCCAACCACTGTTCAGGTTACCCACGGCTCCACTGCAGGGACCGGCGAGCGCCTGCGGGACTTTCGTTTTCACTCTGAAATGATTTAGTGTGAAATTAGTGAACGTTTTTGTATGCTGTGGGTCTTGACTGTTGCTAGAAAACAGAAGTAGCGTGTCGTCTTACCTGTCTCAGTCATTGTTTATGTTTCCTGCCATGTTTGGAGGTCATTGAGCCCTAATGTGGTACTTGCCCCAGTTTGGTGGTAGAAGTGGGATGACCGATGACGGTGACTGTACTGCATGAAATGCTCCTCTGAAATCAATATGGAGAAAATCAATCTGGTGAAAATACAATTTGCCTTCCAAAGCATGACTACATGAACTTGTTGCCAAATGTAAACTTGTGTGCTACAGAAGTGGTTTTCAACCTGTGGGCCGTGGCCCCCCGTGGGCTGCAGTGGTACTACTAGAGGGCAGTTGGCCATTTTTTTGCCCACTTTATTATGTACACACACCTTGTACTGTATATACACACATTGCCCATTTTAGCTCCAGAGTTGGTATTATTTGGGTAGATCATCATCAGCACTACAGTGACACTGATGTGGTGGTGGTGTGTTAGTGTGTGTTGATTTTAAACACTGTCTCCTTTCACTGCCCTCTATTAGACACACCTACCTTGTTAGTCCACCTTCTTATCTATTGGCTGGACAGTTGGTGGTGCACCAGCAGTGACACTGAAGTGTTTACAAATATCCACCGCCCAAATAATACCTGCTCTGTGGGGGGGGGTGTCCTGATCACTGTAGAACAGGGTGAACAGAGTATACAGAGAAATGGATGGACTACAGTCTGTACACAGTGCACCTGTATGCTCAGTGGAGATACGAGGTAATTTAATAAAGTGGTCAGTGAGTGTGTCCCAGAGAGTCACTGAGATATAAGCAGCATGGCTAACTGCTTGACTAGCGAGCCAGTTAACCTGATATTAGTGTGTGAGCTCCTCTCATACTGCGAGTTTTGCCCATCATAGATAAATGATTAAAAACCTGTGTTGTGTGCTCGGAGCTCTTGTCAAAAGAAGCTTTGAAGTCAAACAAATTACGCGGGTCGGGTCGTTTAAATGTTCTTGTGGGCCACAGAACATTTTGCGGCGGGTTAAGTTTGAGCGTAAGTTGTGAAAGGCTGAGAAACCCTGTGCTGCAGGATCTGGTTTGTTATATCGCTGGAGTCTGAAATGAGGGTTTTTTTTGCATAACCCATGCCTTGGTTGGGCATTTTTCTGCATTTTCAGAGCTTTGATGACACACTCGGGTCACCAAATGTTCCTGTATCTACTCCGGTGCTCTCTGCTGTGTCCTTGAGCGCTGCCAGATTAATGATCAAAGCGCCACAAGAGGCATCTTTATCCAAGCCCATACTCCTCACCTCTATATTCATTTCATAACAGCCTTTTGAGGAGCTCCGTTGCGTTTCTAGGGCTGCTAACAGTCTGAGCAGGTCTCTTTGAAATATTGTTGACAGACCCTGCTGCGCCCATCTGCTCACTACAGTAAGTTGTATCCTCTAGGACTAAGTCTTACCTCTGCTTAAACTTTTGTGCTGGGCTGTGCTTGGGAGGTGTTGTTTGCTATGCTGGTAATGTACCGGACATGGATGTGTGAAGTGTGTGTGTGTGTGTGTGTGTGTGTGTGCAGAGAAGCTTCGCTGGTCTCTTTCCTATCATCAGTCGAGCTAACATTAGTCATACGCTTACTCAGCTGTCTCTGTCTGAAGGATACATCCAAACCGGTGCTTATTGAAATACTATATCAGCGTTTGGCGTGTCTTACGCTGTTCTTTTGAACGGTACCTTTTTCTCGTCTCTCGCTCTCGTCCTTCTTGCCCTGTTTGCTGTGACACGGCCATCACAATTGTCCCAGGCGCTGATGTTTGAGTTATGTGCACAGTCACCTTGACGGAAAGAGGTGGAGAAAATTGCATTGTGCAAATGGGCGAAGGGGGTGTGTGCGTCCCCTCCGTCGCCCGGGCTGGCTGCCCTTGGTTTCGGCTCAATCACCGCAGAGGCTGTTGACCTTAACGGTTATGGCATCCGCCATCGGATGCAAATTATGCATTTCCACACTTGGAAGTTACGGACTGGCCAGAGTGGAGGGGTGTGGGTGCTGCCAGTTTGACTGCATATTTGCGTGTGTGGGCACCATTTATCTGAGGCCAAAGCCATCCCGCTTCATCTGACTCATGTGGCGCTCTCGGCTCTTGAAGGTTCCCAACCTTGATGCGTCTGAACGCTGAGTTTGTCCGATTAATATATCTGCAGTGGCAGACATCTGTGCCTCGGAATGACTTTATTAGGAAATGGTTCAGGGGTCCTTGGTGGGCACGAGGGATGGGTATTGTTAGGATTGGGTCATCTGCCTGGCCTGTTCCTGGACCTGCATTAGCTACTCACCAATACAGTGCCAACACTGTCATTTTATCAGTGTGTGTATGTACACTGTGTGTGCAAAAGTATTGGGACACCTGCTCATTCACTTTTCTTTTACAAGGGTATTAAAAACTGCCCAAGGAAGGATTTGGAGCACTACTGTGAGGATTTGATTGCATTCAGCGAGTGAGGTCAGGAGGTTGGATGATCACCACATCACAGGATGTTGGATGCAGCAGAGAACACAGTTCCACAGTCCTAGGGGGCTTTATACCCCTCAAGCTCACACCTGGCATTATACATGGTGCTGATATGTTCATGTTTAGTCTTATTCTATTGGCCGTACTTCTCTACAGGGACTAGACAAGCTTGTGTGTGCATCTGTGTCAGCTTAAAGTAACTAAATGCATTCATTAGAAGGGGTGTCCACAAACTTTTGGACAGTTACTGTATAAGTGGCCTATTGTAGGGGTGAAGAAGCTCTCATATATAAACTGTCAAACCCAACAGGACACAAGACAAAAACACTAAACATACAGCAGTGCTTGAAAGTTTGTGAACCCTTCTGCAGAAATATTACCTAAAACTTGACATCACACACCTCCTAAAAGTAGATAAAGAGAACCAAATCAATCAAACAGGGAAAATATCAGACCTGGATATTTATTTGTTGAGGAAAATGATCTGAGACTACATGTCTGTGAGTATGTGATGCTTTAGATTAGCAGATCATTTAAAGGTGAAATTTGAGTCAGATGTTGTCTGTCAGTGGATTGACAATCGGGTGTGGCTGGGTGCTGTTTTATTTAAAGAACAGGGATCTAGCAAAGTCTTCTCTCCACAATGCATGTTTGTGTAAGTGTATCAAGGCTCAGATTCCTGTGAGCTGATGTGCAGGACTGATCAACAGTTACTGGGAATGTTTGGTTATTGATGCACAAGTTGGTCCCACCAGATACTTAGAGCAAAGGTTTACATACAGACGAGTAATATTAGGTCAAACTACCAAGTCTAATATTTTTTTCTCTTTGGTTCTCATTATCTACTTTTAGGAAAGTTTTGGACACGTTAAAGGTCTCAAAAACGTCACCAGTGTACATGCTAGCATTAGCATTAGCAGCATAAATAACATAACAAATGAAAGACATATTTCTCTAAACATGTTATGGCAACAAGTTGAAACATTTGTGGGACAAATCTGAATAAATAACTTTTATTTAGATTTATTTGTCTGAAACCGGCCAATGAAAACGCATCAATTTCTGTTTGATGTGACATAAATGTGAGCATGAAATCTAATAACTGTGGTAAATAATTGATTATGTGAAATAATTGTGATTAGCTGATACGTTTGACAGGCCTGACTATTCTGAGCAAACAGAGAGAAACATTTTTTGTTGGAGTAACTGTCTCTACTGGTCAGGGGAGGATTTGGGGCATTGCTGTGAGGATTTGCTTGCACAATAAGAGGTCAGGATGTTGTATGATCACCACCACCTCATCCCCAACTCCACCAGAATTACTGGATGGAGCAGCTCAATGCTGGGGGACTTTATACCCCTCGAGCACACGCCTGGCATTAGACATGGTGCCTGTAGGTTCATGTTTAGTCTTATTCTCTTGGCTGTACTTCTGTATAGGGACTAGATCAGCTGTGTGTGCTTTTGTACATCTGTGTTGAGCAGCTGAATACATTCATTAGAAGGCGTGTCCACAAACATTTGGACACTTTATATCCATTCTGTAAAAGTGTGATCTGTATTCATGTCAAAGTCATTACCCGCTGCTTTACAACTAATCTGATGCTGTGTATAAATAAGCTCTCTGCCTGCAGGCCACAGACAGTCTCACAGAACCTTCGGTGTCTCTCGGTGACTTCAGACACCATGAGCGGGATGTCTTCACCTTGAGCTTGGGCTGGGGGCTCGTCCGGGATCACCAAGGTGATGGGTCTCATGACAACAATGCCGTTGCCACCAGCTTACCACCACCCCTCAACCCCCTCCTCCTCTCCTCCTTTTCCAGGAAGAATGGCGTGATTACTAAATGCGCCGGGGTGGTGGAGGTGGCCCTGGTGGAGCAGTAATTGTCTGCGTAATGATAACGGGTTGAGTGTTGAGTGCTGGATGAGGAGTCTCTAATCACAGGCTGCCGTGTGGGCGAAGCTTTTGACTCTTTGGGTTTTTAACAGATTAAAGGCAGCCCTACGCTTATTAATTCAGCTCAGGCTTTAATATGAACCTTGGACTGTGCGGAGACCCGAAGCGCACACCGAGAGGAGCTGAATTGGCCCCCTGAGTGGAGCCTGGACTCGGCAAGGTGTTGGTTAGACACGTCTTCATAGAATTTAGTTCTATTTAATCTTTCTGTAGCTGCGTTGCATGTTCAGAGTGCGTTAAACATGTACATATTACAAAAACATGGTACTGTAATTATTTACTGAAACGCTGGACTCTAAAGGCTATAACACACCAAACAAGATCTATTCCGTGACTTGGATGACAATGAATTAACCTCTTAATTATTTTGGTGCCGCTGGTGGGTCCAGCATCCACTCCTCCCATTCCGAGCTTCATGACTTTCTTTTTTTCTAAGATCCACACAAAGGGGAGGAGTCATCTGAAAGCTGAAACCATCTTCTTTCCCGTTTCTGACTATTTTGAGCTGCTAAGACTCTGAAACGCCCTCTTGTTTTAAGTCAAAACTACATAATGTCCCTTTAGTGCTGTGCAGCTTGAAATAGATGATTTCTGGGACTACGTTTTAGTGTTCAGGAGTAAATTATAAGCATGTTATTATATTAGAAATCATAAAAGGTTTTCTCATTGTTTGAAGGATCCTTTTACAAAAAATAAAATAAACGTATTTATTTTGTGTAGTTTCTTAGTAAAAAACTGTCTCAGATTCAGAGAATCTTAAACAATACATCAGACTGTTAATCTGAACAAGTGTTTTATAAAAATACATTACAATCAGTGTTTAAACTAGTGCTGCTTAAGTGCTCCACAAAGAGATGCTCTTCAGTCTGTGTGTGAAGACTGTGAGGACTCTGCTGTTAGAACAACTAGAGGGAGTTTGTTCACCACCTGGGTGCCAGGACAGAGAAGAGTTGATGCCAGTCTTCCACGTGTCTTGAAGGATGGCGGGTCAAGCCAAGCTGAACTACAAGCTCGAAAGATTTGAGGTGCGACTCGAGACTTGACCATTTCCATTAGGTAGGGAGGTGCTGGTCCAGTCTTTGTAGGTGAGCATCAGGGTTTAGAATCTGATGTGAGCAGCTACAGGAAGTCAGTGAAGTGAACACAGCAGTGCAGTGATGTGAGAGAACTTGAGCTGATTGAAGACCAGCCGAGCAGCTACTTTCTGGATCAGCTGCAGGTGGCTGATGGCTCACATAGGAAGACCAGCCAGGAGTGAGCTGCAGTAGTCAAGTCTTGAGATGACGAGAGACTGGACCAGCACCTGCCCAGCATGACATAGCAAGAACCAAATGTCTGATTGGCTAAAATGGGCTAAAAGTATTTTTATCTCAAGCACAAGATCTGCAGACTTTAGTATTACTAGTTCTAAAGGATCCTTCAGTATTAATGGCTCGTTAATGATTCCTTTGATTGTATCCATCCATCTGTTTGTTGGTCGTCTTCTTTTACCAGATTTGAGAGCTGGTTCTTCTCATCATGTGTCCAAAATAAGATCTTCAGTTTGGTTATCTGGACTTCTAGTGAGAGGTGAACGTTGACTTGGTCCAGGATGCATTTATCTGTCCAAGGTTCTCTCAGATGTTGGATGTTTCCCAATATCAGGGTTTACACTGAGGTGCAGAAGGATATCCTCATCACTGGTTTGTTTTGGCAACAGGCTTCTGAACGAGGTGGCAAAACAGATTAGATGTGATAAATGTCTAAAGATGTGAGCTTGAGGTTAGGGAAACGGCCCTTCAGTAAGGTGCTGCACCCCAAACTGCTCTCCAGGCGCTGTGGATAGGGCTGCCCATCACTCTGTCAAGTGTGCTCACTGCCTCCTAGTGTGTGTGTGTGTTCCACTGCACAGATGGTTAAGATTCATCTACGTGTGTAAGCACATTGTGAGTGTGCACTTTCACATTTTCATGTTTAAATTTTTGCAAGTGATGAGATCTCATTCGACCACTTACAGCTGGCACAGCATCACCCAAAATGTCTGATTGGCTAAAATTGTGAAAATTCAGAAAAAATCCAGTCTTTTCTTTCTCGAGCGCGCTGCCAGCCTCTGCGCTTTATTGTTAAAATGTGGTTCTAGCAGCACCTCTTTACCTTCAGTGTGTAACGTTACCATACTGTTTTGATGCCATCCGCTCTTTAAAAAATGGAAATGAAAGAATTTTAAATGAATCTGATTTGCCTCGAGACCCTTAAACACCCACTGCTGTTCATCCAGCCAGGAAGGTTTTTTTGGGAACCCTCACTAAAATCAGGAAGACGATGAAACATGATTATCATGGCTCGTGAGGCATTAGGAGCAGTGTTACCCCCAGTGCTCCTATTCCACCCCCAGCTGGCTCGCGGGCAGAGGGCGAGAGCAGTGTCCGTCTAGACACGTGGTGTCATTAACCTGCCGTGACCCTCGCTACACCGCTGATGAATTGATTCTCACATCTCCACCAGGCTGGTCTAAAAGGCTCGCCCCCCTCTCAGCAGCCCCCCCTTGGGCCAGCCTTTTGGGAGGCCTAACTCTTGGGGTCTGGATGGTCCATTAAGGGTAGTAGCCCTTGCCTTCTGCACGCATACATTGACACGAGGTGGCTGTCGACTCCTCTCTCTCTCTCTCTCTCCCAGACTGCTGAATAATTCAAGGTGTCTGGGCCCGAGTCTGGCCCTGGGCCATGAGGAAGTGTGCATGCGAGCGCGTGTGCGGGCGCACGCTGGCTTTACAAGGATGCATGCAGAGGGGCAGGGGTTAATAACAGGTCTGCACCCCCTGTGTCAGCAGCTGCGCCCTCCACATATGAAAGAATCCTGTTCTGTTGATTAGATTTTTCGAAAGGGATCAATTTTTAATCAGCAGAGCATCTGACTGCGGTCAATAAGAGCGTCGCTGGCAAGACAGTTGCTGGACACCCGTCTTTATTTACAGGACTGTTTGTCTTTTTACTGTATGCAGATTTGCAGACAGGAAACGGCCGTGGCAGTCTTCAGCTTCGCTGCAAAGGCCACAGCACTGGGGAAATGGTCATTAAAAACGTTGGCTCGGGGGTTTTCGGTGTCTCTGTGTGGACATCTATAGGAGCCGGAGAGTCATGTATACACACGGCTGTGGCTGGTTTCTGACAGCGCTGGTGTTTGTATTTTTTGGTTTGGGTTTTGCAGATGCTGATGCTGGAGTGGCTCATATATAAGCCGATATGTTGTCTTATTTGATCTGAGATAATAAAATAATTGTTAATGAAGGATAGGTTCATCAAGTATGCCTCCATCTGCCTGCAGAGAGGTGAATCTGACACTAGGGGGAGCTGCCCACAGTTTCGCTCGTTGGACACAGGCGATACTATGTAATTCCACGGCTAATATCACATTACCAATACTGCCCACGTGTGTGTGTGTGTGTGTGTGTGTGTAGGGCAGCCGTGGCATAGTGGTTAAGATCTGGTTCAGTTTGATCCCCGGGCAAGTCACGACTGAAGTGGGCACCTAACCCCCAATTGTAAGTCGCTTTGGATAAAAGTGTCTGCTAAATGCCTCAAATGTAAATATGTGTGTGTGTGTATGTGTGTGTGTGTGTGTATTTCAGTGTTTGGATGGGCAGTGTTGCTGCAGTGAATGATTGTGCACTTTCACTTAGTTTAAAAACAGAATGTGTTGCTGTAGTTCTGTTGTAAAGATTTTTTGGTTAAAAAAAGATTTTTATTTTCATTTGAGGATCAATTCTAAAATAGAAACATCAGGATCAGGAATATTGATATTTCAGTATTGATCAGCCATCCCTAGTGCCTGTCAATGAGCTACTGTATGTTTTGTTTACTGGCCTTGTGATCGCTGATTGTTTATATAAAATCGGCCAATGATGATTATCTCAAAATGACAATAATCGGCCTGATTAACCAGCCAACCTGATTAATCGGTCTATCACTAGTATTTTAATATGTTCACCCTTTTTGTTACATCGGTATGCTGCATGTCTGCAGTCATGAGGAGCTAGTGAGGTGTCTTAAAAGCACCATCAGGTTTTCACTAGAAGAGTCACTTTATGTAATGAGTCTTAAACTGCTTCCCTCTCTCTGCTGTGTCCCACTGTTAGTGATGGGCTCTCTGAACACATGAGCGTAGTAATATACATCACTGATACCCACTGTTGTAAAGGTTTTATCACTAACGGCTAACTTTAAGGAGTTATGCAAAAGAAAAAGATGCAAATCACTAAACATTAAAGAGTCTGATCCTTTCACATTTGAGCTTTTAAATGTTTATTTTTAGTGATTCCAGATAATTTTTAAGGTTTTTTTAAAGATTACGAAACACATTATCAGAGAAATAGATGCTGTTTGCTTATCAATTCTAAAAAAAATCATTTTTACAAACAAATAACTTTTTCTCAGTTTTCTTCTTCATGGTTCATAGTTTTGGAGCAGCAAAAGGAAAGTCCTCCCATTCGTCCTCGTTTTATCAGACATACAGCGCTGTGCAGCCGTCTTAGTTAACTGAACAGGGCAGCTGTTACTCTTAAAACCTGTCAGTCATTAGAATTTAAAGATGGATTCACGTGGATTGAGCTCTGTAAAGTTTAAAGATCTTGCAGGCCAAAGTGAATGACAGTTATTCTACTAAAAGAAGGACACGGATTTGTTTGTTCCTAGTTTTAAAAATAAAATGGCCATGAACCACTTGCTGGAGCTGCCGTTGCCCTGTGTCAGCAGTGGCCCGTGGGGCACCACAGAGTCCATTCTCTGTAAACCTTTACTATGGCGACTCCAGACCGTCACACAAAGTGGTGATGCTGCCTCCACCATGCTTCACACGGTACACTGTTATCAGTCACGTCACGTCCTTTACCCGTGCTTTTGCTGTTTATTTGGTGGTAACTGAGTAATACTTACAGAAGTGACTTGACTGGGTTGTCAGAGCTGCTTTATGTAATTCTGTGAGAAAGTTACACCAGGAAACATCAGGTAAATGTTCTTGGCTGAACAATATTTCACTACTGAAGGTGCTAAATGAATTCTCATGAAGATAATATTTGTTGTGCAGGAATTAAATATGATCTGTGAATTTCTGTTCACACTGTAGTAGAGAAATGTTCTCCATGTGTCTTACATCCCTTCATCCTTATCATCCTGAAATTTGGGTTACATAGATTTACAGTGCTCTCTCTCTCTCTCTCTCT
>BRDA01046171.1:11122-21542 GCA_036984385.1 Crenuchus spilurus
AGGCTACATACTGGTACTGCAGCTCTGTCACTCTGTCACTATGTCTTTGAAAAGGAACTTTGTACAGGTGGTTCAGGCTCATCTGGTGTCATTGAGAGCTGCAAGCTGTTTGATTATTGTTTGATCTAAACCTTCACAAATTCCCCTACTTACCTGAACACCAAGGTTCACCTTGGATGATTGTACAACTTCATCAATTTAGGATAAATGACCTAAATTGACCAAAAAATTTTCATAGAAGTATACAAATGATGCCTGAGCGATATGAAAACATGTTCAGCACTTTTGCATGTAGTGACCGAGGCGATGCCCCAAAGCCTAAATGTTTTGGAGGGAAAGACAATTCAACAGACAATCAGAAGAAGATATTTAGATGAACATGACATAAGTAACTGATAATGTAAAAAACAGCAGATAATTGTACTTGACCATTTGCATGAATGTACAAAAGCATTTGCAAAATGAGAAACACAATGAGAAACACAATGAGAAACGCTATTATGATCTGCACAAGTGACAAGGAGATGTGGAGACTGTATGAACAGTTTTGAGAATTTCAATTCTGATGTGAGAAATGAACCAAATCGACTGAGAAAACTGTCTCATGTTGGTAGAGCAATGTGAGATGAACTAAATCTCATGCATGCTGTCTTTCTAATGGAGCAGAAGAATTAAGCTAAAGTCTCACCTGTTTCTCCATTTGATCTCATTTTTTGTGTAGGAGAAACTGCTGAGATGTTAAGGAGAGCTTTTCCTTTCCTGTGAGTACACAGAGGGGCAGCAAGTTGCATTGGAAAGCGCCAGTATGCCAAACACTTCAATACACTTCAGTTCAGTTCAGCACCACATTGTGGACAGCTCCTCTACAGTTTTTGAGTAATAGCCTTTTTATTCCCAGTGGTAGATATGCTGCATGTTGAGTAGGCATGCGTTTACACTCTACCTGTCAATGCCATCATCTGTCACTGAACTGCGAGTGGCTGGTTGAGTGTGTTAGGGTGGTTTATGACGCCTGAGTGCTTTAAGTGGAAGTGTATCATGTTGTAGTGGTAAGAGGTTAGGAGGAGATGAGGAATTGTGTGTAGCGAACAGTATGAACTGTAATCATCCTGTCGTTAAGCTCTCTCTCTCTATTTCTCACTCAGTACTATGTGAGTGATCTCTACTGAGATAATTAGACAGGACTGATCAGGATCCATCATTTACTGCAGGCATCACACACATTTCATCAGAACCAGTTTGGCTTACACCACAAAAATAAATTCAGCTCATGTTTCAAGCTACTTAAATACCTTTTAAAGATGATACATGTTGCTATAATAACAGAAATTCATCTGTTTTCAGTTTTTATGAATCTGTTGGGAAATAACAGCTGTCACTTGCATTTTGTGGACATTTTAAAGTGAGCAAACACGAAAATGGTCTAGAATTACTAAGAATTGGGTGAAGTTGTCCTGCTTCAACTGCCACACTGACCTATCAACTAGTTTGTGATAACTCAGCATAGCCAGTCAAACCCCTGTGGATAAACTCGTCCATGATTACTTTATATTAACTTTATGGAAGTAAAATGCATTTTCAATTCAAATTCCAATTCAACTTCAGGTTAAATGGAAAGTCTCAGAATGGTTCAGTAATGGGAGTTGTAGCAGTGAGAAATCCCAGTACCCTTGATATGTGCAAAAATTTTAGGCTACTGAAACAATAGCAATTTTCAAACTATGACCATTTTAAACTGATGGCTCAGAACAGAAAGTGCTGTTCTTGTGATGATGACCATCACTTTCTATCAGCCTTGCTGTTGTTACTCTGGAGTAACAGGCTGAGGATGTGCTCTCTCTTGGGCTTATTTGGATACTTTAGCCTTTATATACCATGTTAACAATACTGACCATGCCAAGGTTTTCCTTTTCTATTGCTAATGACCTGCTAATTATTTTTCATTTTGTTATACTGTATCCACATTAACCTAAAAACACACAAAAAGTAAAACTTTATTAGTTTTTTATAACAAAAACCTGCTCATGAAGCATTAAGAAAGTTTACAGTTTTTCTCAGTCGATTTGGCTCATTTCTCACATCATGATTTACATTCTCATCACAACAAGTGCATTTCTCTCAACAGTTAGTGCAAACAGCAAAACTCAATGAAACACCTGCAAAAGCCTGAACCTCACTCACAATTCTTTATGTCAGTCAACTAGTCAGTGCCATCAGAATGTCTCGTCTGTGTGTCATTGCCTATGAACAAGGCTGTCAGAATACTTAGTCATGTTGTCAGCTCTTGATTACAGAAACACTGGATATTCTGTGGTTTATCAGTTGAAACGATATGTGTTACATACAAAATACAAACTTACACAGAACAGAAAGTTACACATCACTGTATGTGGGAGGCTGACTGCAAGAAATTGGACTGGAATCAAATTTATACAGAAATGTTATTTTACTGTATTATTCACACAACAATTTGTTGACAAAAAATAGATTGAAATTCAGGAAAGATGGACAACCGGCAGCTTTTAAATAACACAATACAAAAACTACAAAAACAACGTACTCTAAACATTCAAACATCCTGAGACAGCAACTTAAGGAATTATAGAGCTTTCTTTTCTGTACATCCTGACGCTCCTCTTTGTTGGGCCGCATGTTTTCATCCACATCACACTGGATATCTTGTAATGCGGCGTGTAAGGAATCTCCTGGAGTGTCTAAACCAGCCTCTACAGGCATCTGCTGTGATATCCTCACAAGCTGCATCCACAGCAGTCAGCAGGTTCATCTGGGTGTGCGACTGCTGATTGTACACCTTCCATCTCCAGGCTGAGAAGAGCTCCTCAGTTAGGTTTAAGGATGGAGAACAGGGTGGGTGGAACTCCATCAGCATTCTATAGTGAATGGTAAACAATTGCCTGATGGTGTTAGAGTGGTAAAAGCTCACATACTGTAAGAACACAGATTTGGGCAAGTCCTCTTCACACCTCTCTGATTATCAGGGATGATCCCTGTAGATGGTGTACAAGAATGTAAAGAGATGCTGTGTGTTATAGGGCTCTATAATAGGAATATTTGTATAAGCAGCACACATTGTGATGGTTCCTCCCCGTTGGCCTGGTACATCAGTGGTAGCCCTTTGGCTAATGATGTTTCAACCACGCCTTCTGCATTTTTCAAGATTGAAGCCTCTTACAGGTATAAAAGTGTGGAGCGGTTCTCCTGATTCCACCTCTATGATACGCTGAAGCAGAAAAGGAGCAATGAAGTACATATAATGTTCATTTTGGATAAGAAACAGATGTTTCAGCCACAGCAAATGTGTCAGTATGTATAAGGGTTTTACCTGTAGGCTACATACTGGTACCGCAGCTCTGTCACTCTGTCACCATGTCTTTGAAATGGAACTTTGTACAGCAGTTTCAGGCTCATCTGGAGTCACTGAGAGCTGTAAGCTGTTTGATTATTGTTTGATCTAAACCTTCACAAATTCCCCTTCTTACCTGAACACCAAGATTCACCTTGGATGTTTGTACAACGTCATCAATTTAGGATAAATGACCTAAATTGACCAAAAATGTTTCCTATAAATGTACAAATAATGCCTGAGAGATTATGAGAACATGTTCAGCACTTTTGCATGTACACAGTAAATCTGCCAGTGTTAAATCAACATTATTAGAGTTAAATTAACACTCTCAGTGTTAATTTAACTCTTAATAGTGTTGATTTAACACTGGCAGATTTACTGTGTAGTGACTTAGGCGATGACCAAAAGCCTAAATGTTTTGGAGGGTAAGACAATTTAACAGATGATCAGTAGAACATATTTTGATGAACGTGACATAAGTAACTGATAATGTAAACAACAGCAGATAACTGTACTTGACCATTTGTATAATTGTACTAAAGCATTTGCAAAATGAGAAACACAATGAGAAATGCTATTACGATCTGCACAAGTGACAAGGAGATGTGGAGATTGTATGAACAATTTTGAGAATTTCAATTCTGATGTGAGAAATGAACCAAATCGACTGAGAAAAACTGTAACACACATATCACATAATAGCAAAAAATAAGAGTCACAAAAGTGCAGAGCAGGTCAGAGGTCACAGAGCCAGAGCAACAGGGATATTGGTCAGGGACACAAATTTGCATGTTAAAGTTCACCAAAGCTGAACTCGACATGAAAGTTTGCAGGTGAAATTGATTTGCCCGTTAGTCACCTATGCAAAATTCACCAGTTGCAGCAAATCTCATTGAAATGAAATTGTGTTTTTCTTGACTTGACAAAAAAGATACAAAAACGATTACTGTTAAAATGACGTCTTAAGAGTTGTCTTGAGATTATCTTGTCAATGGTGTTCTTGAAAACATGATGTTCTTACAGGTTGCCTTAACCTTACAATGGCCTCACACTTGTCTTAGGCTGATAGTTGTATATACAAAAAAGGCGCTACAAAACTGTTTGAGCAATGCCATGGAAGAACCACATTCGGTTACTTAAATAACCATATGTAGGCCTTATTTTTAGTAACCATCACCTCTGTTTCTTATTTCCTATTTTTAATTCAACTTTTGAGTGGATAAAAAAATACAAAATAACAAAAATAAGAACAAAATAACAAGAAATACTAGTTACTAGTAAGTAGTAGTTACATTTTTAAAGACTGAAAATGTTCCACAGGTTGTAAATGTGCACATATGATGCTAAAATAGAAAAATAAGATAAAAATTGAGATAAAATGAAGCCCCATATACAACTATTTACAACCAAAAGCAGGTGTGAGGTTCATTTTGTGTCCAGTTGATGTTGACAGGCTTTTCTGTATTCTGTGACTTCCTTTAGGCCCCTCCCTAGTTGATACTTTTACACATACCTAAATTAGAGTTTTATATCTTATTGAAATGGTCACATTGTCATTTTTAGTTTTATGTTTAATATTTTCTTAAGATAATTTTATTTTATTTAAGAGACTCTTTATTTTATTTTTTTTAAAACTGCATTTTTTATCTGGCTCCTGGTATATATACAGGAATATATTTCTATAATAAACTATACATTTTATAGCATACAGTCACAGTACAAGATCAACTGAGAGAGAGAGAGAGAGAGAGAGAGATAGAGAGAGAGAGAGGTTCAACATGAAGAGTGAGGTGGTTGGCAAACTTCTTTGGGAATTATAAGAGCAGTACCAGAAACTACAAAAAAAAAAAAACACATCTAATTTGATATTTTTTACTACAAAAACAACAAACATGCTCAAGAAAGAAGAATGCTTTAAGAAGTGTTAACATAGGTGAACATATATAGTGTCTTAACAAAGACAAAAATATATATATTTTTAAATAACATCTTCACAATTGACTTTTTTTAAGAATAATTCTAATAATTACAATTACAATTCTAAGTAGTGTTCTTTAAAACCTGGTGTTCTTAAGCTTATGATAACCACATACTTCTCTTAGTGCTGTAAGGAGTGTTTGTCTTAATAACTATAAAATAAGAAAGATTTCATGAATCTGGCCCCTGGAGCACATACAGAAATATGTAAATATGTTTTCTAGACCCATTCTTATAATACACACACAGACACACACACACAGAGAGAGAGAGAGAGAGAGAACAGAGAGTTCGACATGAGGAGCAAGCTGGCTGGCAAAGTCCACTGGGAATTGTAAGAGCAGTACCAGAGAATACAAATCCCACATGGGGGTGTGGGAGTGTGAATGTGGAGGGTGTGAGCCCCTCACAAAGAGGCAGTGGAGCAGAAGTGCTTTGGCTTTAAATCTCACAGGAGATCAGTTCAGTTCTCATTCGCTGTGCAGAACAGTAATGTCCTGAAACTGATTCCCTTTTTAGTTCATGTGGATACAGTTTACGTACAGTATTTACACAAACTGGTGGTGGAGTAATTTAGTGCAGGCTTATTCAAATGTTTCAAGTCTGTGCTTTACATTAGTTACATGGTTTCCATTCTGCATAAACTTGCTGGTTTATTAAAAACATTACAATTTTATCATTATGGCACAAACCTGTGTATGGCACAAGTCTACTTTGGGCATAGACCTCATTCCTGATGGTCCAACATACAATATTTGATCTGTGCCTGTTATATGGAAACTGTAACTTATGTAATCTAAAAAGTTACTCAAATCAACAACAAATATGTACAATGATTTAGAAAACAAAAAACTTTCTAACATGACAGAAGATGATAAAATATGTTCATTTAATGCAATTTATACCATCAGTTATATCCACTAAATAGAATTTATTATAAATTGCTTTAAAAAATTAAATATATATAAAAATAAATTACAAGTTACATGAAAACCATAACAATGAATGCCCAGTACTGTGGATAGGCGCATTTACTTGATTAATTTCACATTCAACATAACATATTCAATGTGCCATAACTTATAAATGGGGCATAAATTGGATTTAACTAGTTGCCCTATTTAGCTGAAACAAGCCATTTATGATGTGCTCATGAATATTTTTACTAAAAAGGTGTGTGCCAGAAGAATGAAACCAGTCAATTGCAAACTGAGAAAAAAATGCAGAGGAGAGATCAAACAAAAATCGATTGATATTGTTTTGCATGGAATGCCAGAAAAGCGTGAGAGAGGATAGTGAAGAGAAACGCTGAATGTTTACTGTAGAAATTTGTCTAAATTTGCGTGGGTAAAGGCCATGGAACTCTGCTTTGATTGGCTAGTTTACAACTATAACATAAAAAGCCTTCATGATAATTAATTTTTCTGGTGAGAAATGATTAATGAAGATGATAATGGTAACAATAATGAAAGATGATCCAAAATAAGATTCTCAGGCTATTTTTAAATATTAGCTGAAGCTTGTTCCCACATCAGCCCTGTTAATATATTTGGTGGATTTTGCCAATAATTATGTTGCTGAAGTCAAAACAATGCATTGCTTTGTTCACTGTTCACAGTTTGTATTCCTGATGGTGAGGGGTGAAGGTGAAGTTGTGCGTGAGCTTCTTAAATCATTATTGTTAAAAATTATTCCAATCCAGTTCTCATTTGTGGGCATCTGGGCCCATTTTAATTCAGGCTTTCCCTCCCTGGGGGTCCGGAGACTTCGGTGACGCATGCAGACTCGAGTGACGGTGATGAACAATCGGGTGGAACCTCCAAGAAGATGAAAGGGGGCTGAGACAGGAGGGGAATATTTCAGAGAGACAGACAGAGGACGAGAGAGAGAGAGAGAGAGAGGTTGGAGAAAGGACCAGATAGTGGCAGGGACTGCAAATCAGGCAGTCAGTGGATGTAAGGCGATGCAAAGCACACATTTCTCCGCTGTAGATGAGAGGGATCAGTCAGACTGCAGTGAGCGCACCATCCATCTCCAGCCTAATCCTGAGCCTTATTGGATTTTACCATGAGAGGGGGAACATGCGCCCCAGAGCTAGTGAACATAACTCAGCCAGGGAGCTGCATAACTCCACAGTCAGCCACCAAAATCAGACTTATTGTCATCCTGCTGAGAGCCAGACTCAAACTACCACTCATACAGGTTTTATAGACACCGAATAAGGATTTACATTTTTAGGCATGTTGAGTGATGCAACAGAAGAGCCACATTTGCAAAATGATTTTTTTTTTAATAACTGAATGTAAATGCCAGCATAAAGCCTCTATTTAAGGGTTGCCCAAGGAGTTCTTCCACCCTGCAGAGCTAAGCTCCAACCCAAATATAACCCACCAGGTAATGAAGGCTCTCGGGTTCTTCTGAGGTATGTTGGATCTGAGGCTATTTCACAAAGTATTCCTTAGTTTACCCAAGTAACTTAAGCCTGCAATCTTATCCTGAAACAAGCTATTTTGCCTTTTAGGGCAGGCTCATGAATAATTTTACTGAAAATGTGAGAAATGCAACTATGAAAGGAGAGTACGATAAGACAAAAATAATTGATGTTGTTACAGATGACATGCCAGAGAAGTGTGGGAGATGGGGAGTTAGTGAAGATGAAATCTTCTGAATCTAATAATTACTATGGAGAATTGACTAAGCTAAATAAAAATCAATAATGGTGGCCCAAAATCAATTCCTCAAAGCAGGACATCTTTAGCCAGTCAAACCTATCCAGTGGTAGACAAGCAGCAGACCATTTCTATTGAACACTCCTCAACACTAGGCTTAAGCTATCCAGCTAACTTTGAAATCTTCCTTGTATTTGAACTCTCCAGGGCGGTAGATCTCCATGATCAGGATTTTGCATCAATTTATACCAATAAACATTTTCCCTGAAGTCCAAGCTTGAAGATCAAGAACATGTAGGAGCCTTATTTTACCTTTATAGAAAACAATACCAAATAGATACACAAAGCAATTCCAAATATTAATTAAATAATAACAATAAAACAAATTCACATTAAACATTTAATTCCTCACTATTTAGGATAACTTTTTAAACAAAGACCAATGTCTGTTCAATATTCTTGTCCAGTAATGAAACTGCACAGTCATTTCAGAATATTATTACCACTTTATGACCACATACCAAATACTAGGAATAACCACCCTTGGCTCTGAGTGTTCGCTCAGCAGTGATCCCTGACACTTTCCTTTTGCTCCTGTGTTCGTGATAGAGGTTAACTGGTCCACTGTTACATGCCAGTGGTCTGTGTGGCACCACTGCTATGCTGTTGAAAGGCACTCAATGTAGGAGAAGTCCATTCAGTACACCGTCACTACAGCAGCTTGTTGGTGGTGGTTTCTTAGATGTTACCAGCCTGCACCAGGTACCCTATTAACACACCCTTTTGGACATCAGTCAAATCATGTTTTTTGTCCATGATGATGGTTTTATACTGCAACTGACTGGTGTGCTCACTTATGTATACATGCAGTAAACCCACCAATGGAATGTCTGTAAAACTATATCATTATCATACACTGTAAAAAATATCCGTGTTGTTTCAACTTAAAAAAGTTAGTGTCCATGCTGCCTTAAATTTTTAAGTTAGGTAAACTCAGGAAGCATAGTTAGTAAACATATAAACATGAAATATTGAGTTATCACAACAAATTCAGTGCTTGGTAGTCATACCAACTACAATATTTAAGTTAGGTTAACGACAGGGCAAGTTCATTTTTTACAGTGTATGAATGACAGATTGTGCCTGTTGGCTCCTCTCACAAGAATCTAAAAATATATTTCTATTTAAGCTATATGCTGTATATTTGAGAAGAGCTCACTCCAGGGGGTTAAGAGAAGTTATCATGTTACTAGTGTAACATTGTTATAGTTCTGCCATTTTTGACTCTGCGTATGAGTGAATGAACACACATGTGGTATAATTTGAAAACTTGAAAGCCAGCAGGAGTCATTTACTTGTTTCCATGAACTAAATCAGAAACAAATGAAAAAAGTGAGATGAGGCTTAACAAGGCTTAAAAACCCTGGAGAGCCATGGCAGCTTAAATGACTTTGATTTTATATGGAGTGAATGAGTTGTGTTAGCGTTCCTGTGTGTTTGCACACTTGATGAGCCATAATATCTTCAATCTTATACAGTCAGGGTGGAATCTCAATCTTTTGTTTTTCTCTTGCGCTTGCACTTTATTTATTTATTTGGTCAGAAAAGCCTGATCGATCTGGCTGCGGCTCCTCTCCTGGGCATCGGAACAGAAGTCATGTGGAGAGCGATCATTATCCATTCAGATCATCACCCCAACAATAGCACTGCTAACATCTATCACTGACTGACATCTGACAGATAGATAGACAGAAAGAGAGAGAGAGAGAGAGAGAGAGAGAGAGAGAGAGAGAGAGAGAGATGAAGGAAGGTGGAAGATGCAGGTAGAGAGAGTGACAGACAGGTAGACAGATAGATAGATAGATAGATAGATAGAGAGACAGACAGACAGAGAGACAGAGAGATGAAGGAAGGGGGAAGTTACAGAGATAGAGAGAGTGACAGACAGATAGACAGAGATAGATAGATAGAAAGAGAGAGAGAGAGAGAGAGAGAGAGAGAGAAAGAGAGAGAGAGATATATAAAGGAAGGGGGAAATTGCAGAGATAGAGAGAGTGACAGACAGATAGACAGAGATAGATAGATAGATAGATAGATAGTTAGAAAGAGAGAGAGAGAGATAGAGAGTGAGAGAGAGAGAGAGAGAGAGAGAGATGAAGGAAGGGGGAAATTGCAGAGATAGAGAGAGTAACAGACAGACAGACAGATAAAGAGAGGGTAAGAAATGAAAGAAGGGGAAATTATATACAGAGATAGCAATAGAGTGGTGATGAGAGAGACATGAAGAGAGAAATGAAGGAAGGGGAAATATACTCAGACAGACAGATAGAAGGGTAAGAAACAAAGGAAAAAATGATTTACAGACATAGAGATATACAAAAGACACACACACACGAGAGAGAGAGAG
>BRDA01046173.1:2531-15470 GCA_036984385.1 Crenuchus spilurus
TCTGCCTGGATTGTTTTGCCTTGTGTTGTGACCCTGCTCTTATTCATTCGACTTCGCCTCAGCCTAGCCCTCTGTATGTATATGTCTCAGTGTTTGTCTGCCTGTTTGTACAGTCTGAATCTTCAGTAAAGCTCTTTTATTATAACCATACCTCCGGTTCCATCTCCATTCCTCACAAAATACTTCGCCATCAAATAACATGCTATCTCCAGATTCAGACGCGATACAAAAGGCAGTTACCTCTCAAGGTCAGTTACTGGGTCACCATCAAGCTCAGTTACAAGAGATGGCATTTACTTTAGACCAGATGTCTAAACAACAAACTGACCTCCTTGGAAAGTTCAACCAGATCGGAAGTTCTCTACAGGCTCTTACTGAGACAGCCCAGCGTCAGAATCCAGCACTTCCTGCTCAAGTTCAAGTTCAAAGTCCAGCAGCTTCCAGACCGGAAGCATTCTCCTCTCTCAAGGTGAGCAAACCGGAGCGCTTCGACGGCTCACCTGAGGAATGCGCTAGCTTCCTGCTCAATTGTGAGATCTGTTTTTCTAACGAACTTTCCATGTCTGACTATCGAAAGATTACCTTCGTAATCTCACGTCTCACTGGCAAAGCACGTCATTGGGCCACTGCAGTGTGGGATCATATATCTCAGTCTTCATATCAGGACTTTGTAGCAGAGTTTAAAGCAGTGTTTAACCACCCACACCAAGATAGAGCAAGTGGCGAGAGCCTCACCAGATTAAAACAGGGTCGTCAAACTGTTACTGATTATTCGATTGAGTTTCGCACGTTAGCTGCCGCTGCTGGGTGGCAAGAGGCACCCCTTCTTGTACTATTTCGCCAAGGCTTGAATGAAGAGATCCAGGCTGAACTCGCTTGTCGAGATGACAATCTCAATTTTGAACAGTTAGTAAAGATGAGTATTAGAATTGACAATCTACTCCATGAAAGAAAACCCAGATCCAGAACTCTTCACCGCTTTGTGCCTTCACCACCTCATTCTACTAAAGAGACATCAGAACCCATGCAGTGCGATTTCACACGGCTCACCCCAGAAGAGAAACCACGCCGTCGGATGGAAGGATTATGCCTGTATTGTGGACAACCTGGACACCTGGCCCAGAACTGTCCAAATAAAAGCCGAGCCTCTACACCGGGAAAGCACATGAACTGTAATAGTTCATGTGCTAATACGGTGAGCCTGCCCACCATGGGTAGTATTTCAAAGTCCTTAACTATGTCAGTAACTATATACTGCTTTAATGAATTATTCTCTGTTCCAGCTCTAATCGATTCAGGAGCAGAAGGCAATTTCATCCGACAAGACATCATCTCTCAGCATGGCATTTCTACTCAGCCATTGGACATCACCTACCGGATCACGGCTCTGGACAGAGATCCTTTAGGAACAGGACATGTCAAAAACCGGACTACTCCCCTCCATATCAGCACCAGCGCCACACACCATGAACAGATACAGTTGCTGATATTAGACTCATCTACTTTTCCACTCATTCTAGGTCTCCCCTGGCTTGAGAAACACAATCCAGTTATTTCCTGGAAAGACAGACAAATAACAAAATGGTCCCCCTTTTGTCATGAACATTGCATCGAACATCCCCAAGTACACGCCTCTACAACCTCCGTAGAGAGCCCTCACCAAGACCAAGAAATTTCTATTCCCAAGGAGTATCAGGATCTCCAAGAGGTGTTTTTCAAACCAGCCATCTATGGTCTCCCTCCACACCGTCCACATGACTGCGCTATAGATTTAATTGAAAACCCCGTCCTCCCTAGAGCAAAAGCCTACCCACTAACTCAAGCCGAAGAGCAAGCCATGAATCAGTATATTGATGAGGCCCTGGACCAAGGTATTATCAGACCTTCTACGTCACCCACTGCATCCGGCTTCTTCTTTGTTAAGAAAAAAGACGGGGGTCTCAGACCGTGTATAGATTATCGTGCCATAAACAATATCAGTAAAAAGTTTGTATATCCATTACCACTAATTCCATCATCCCTTGAAACATTGCGGGGGGCCGTCATATTTACAAAACTTGACCTCAGTAGCGCATATAACCTGGTTAGAATCAGGGAGGGAGACAAATGGAAAACAGCCTTCATCACCACTAGGGTACAGTATGAATATCTTGTCATGCCTTTTGGGCTCAGTATAAGTCCCTCAGTATTCCAATCTTTTATAAACGATGTTCTCAGAGACATGATCAGACAATTTCTGTTAGTTTATATGGACGATGTTCTTGTTTATTCCAGATCCGACACACAACATGTTAAACATGTTAGAACTGTCCTCCAATGCCTCCTGGAAAATAAGCTTTATGTCAAAGCAGAGAAGTGTGAGTTTCATCTCTCTAAGGTCTCCTATCTGGGCTACGTGATCAGCTCAGAGGGTATAAAAATGGATGATGACAAGGTTTCTGTAATAAATGACTGGCCTCGTCCCACCAGTATAAAGGAAGTCCAAAAGTTCCTGGGTTTTGCAAATTTCTATCGACGGTTCATAAAAAATTATAGCACCATCGCTGCTCCTTTGTCTACACTCCTTAAAGGTAGACCCAGATCTATGAAATGGGATGAAACCAGAGAACAAGCCTTTACCACCCTGAAAGAGGCTTTTATGTCAGCCCCCTTACTCCGACAACCAGATCCTGAAATTCCATTCTTTGTAGAAGTAGACGCATCTAAAGTCGGAACCGGGGCAGTACTCTCTCAGAAGTCTGGAGATAAACCCAGTCTCCACCCTGTCGCCTTCTATTCTCACAAACTCACATCGACTGAAAGGAATTATAGTATTGGTGACCGTGAACTCCTAGCTATTAAACTGGCATTCGAGGAATGGAGACACTGGCTGGAAGGGGCCAAACACACTGTCACCGTATATACTGACCATAAGAACCTTGAATACCTCCGGACAGCTAAAAGGCTTAACCCTCGTCAGGCTCGATGGTCATTATTCTTCGCACGGTTCGAGTTTAAAGTGACTTTCAGACCGGGTTCTCAAAACGGAATTGCCAACGCCCTTTCACGTATGTATCCAGAGTGTGAATGTGAACCTGAGGAACCTGAAAATATCCTTGGACCCCAAATAGTGGTTTCTGCCATTCAGTGGGAGGTAGACGAAGAAATCCGTCAAGCTTTGCAGAATGTGGAAATTCCAGAACAATGTCCCTCCGATAAACTTTATGTTCCTCTTTCTTTCAGGCCCAGAATACTCACCTGGAGCCATACGTCCCTTACATCTGGTCACCCAGGAGAACGCAGGACTAGAGATATAATATCCCTCAGGTATTGGTGGGAAACTCTGACCAAAGATGTACATGAATATGTAAAGTCATGTTCAACATGTGCCATGTGTAAAACCCCTAAGACACTTCCTGCTGGCAAACTCATACCCCTTCCAGTACCCAACAGACCCTGGTCTCACATAGCAGTTGATTATGTCACTGATTTACCATTCTCAAAAGGCTATATGGTCATATTAACTATTGTCGACCGGTTTTCTAGAGCCGTGAAGTTTGTACCGTTCACCCAGATTCCCACTGCATTCCAGACTGCCAAAACCTTGTTCACTCAAATATTCAGAAATTTTGGTATACCAGAGAACATCCTATCAGATCGAGGCCCTCAGTTCACTTCACATGTCTGGTCCGCTTTCTTTGAGCACATTGGAGTTTCCGTAAGCCTGACATCAGGTTATCACCCTCAAATTAACGGACAGTGTGAGAGAACAAATCAAGAACTGTCAAAATTCCTTAGGCTTTATTGCCACAATAATCCCTTTGACTGGGCTCAATATCTAATATGGGCAGAGATCGCTCAGAACTCTCTTATTTCATCCGCCACTGGATTAACACCGTTCCAGTGTATTTTAGGCTTCCAAACTCCTCTGGCACCATGGACAGCTATCACCTCTGACATCCCAGCGGTTGACACCTGGATGCACCGCAGTGAACAGATCTGGGAGGAGACCCACACTCACATCAAGGAAGCACTTCTCAAGAATAAACAGTATGCAGATCTTCACCGAGGGCCCAACCCCACATACCAAGTTGGCGATCGAGTTTGGCTCTCCACCAAGGACATAAAGGGAAGTACAAAGTTATCAAAAAAAATATATAGGACCGTTTCCTATCACCCATAAGATAAATGATGTTACTTATAAGTTACAGTTACCCAGACACTATCGTCTTGCTAACTCGTTCCATGTATCTTTACTTAAACCCGTAGTCTCTGGAACCCTGGAAGACCTCCCAGTCTGCAATGATACAGAACCCTCTACTGACAAACCAGAGGAGAGAATCTATCCCATCTGCTCACTGTTGAGATCGAGACGCAGGAAGAATGGCCTCCAATACCTGGTCGACTGGGAGGGTTACGGTCCCGAAAAGCAGTGCTGGGTTCCAGCTGCTGATGTCTTAGACCCCGCCATGGTCGCTGACTTTTCCCCGGGGACGCCCCCGCATCTTTCGGCCCTCTGCTGGCCGCAGAGGATCTTTGAGGAGGGGTGATGTCAGGAATCACCACTCACCCACGAACTCCAACTCCCAGCATACCTCACCCCAGCCCCAGACTCTCACAGCCAATCACAAACCAGTACACAGATCACACTCACCTGAATATTGACATCACCTGGACCTCATCACACCAGCCTATAAATACTCACCTCACCTCCAGTCCCACGCAAAGTATTGCCACTCTGTTGTCATTACCAAGCGTTACTCTTTGTCTCTGATTATCTTGTCTAGTTATATACTCATCTTGTTGGTCTTGACCCCGCTCTTGCTTACTGTTTTGGATACAAAAAGTATGGATAGTTGCATGTGCTGGCTATTGACTTCAAATCTGTAACATATTTGTCAATGGATTCGTCCTGCCCTTGATATCTCATAAAGAATCTGTATCTCTCCACTGTCTCATTAACTTTTGGATTACTATGTTCATCAAACAATTCTATCATTTTATTACATACATACATACACATTATACTTATATTGCACCTTTCTAGACACCCAAGGACGCTTTACAATTAACACACTTCATATACACACACTGGTGAGAAGTAGCAGCCAGTCGCGCACAGCGTACTCTCAACGGGAAGCGACCGTCCACCTGGAGGACTGCATCGAGCACTAGGGGGATCACCCAGGACAGACTGCCAACCATATCTGGGCATACATACATACATTCATTCATTCATACACACCAGGGTAATTTTAGAGTATCCAATCCACCTGATCTCCATGTTTTTGGACTGTGGGAGGAAACCGAAGTCCCAGGAGAAAACCCACGCAGACACGAGGAGAACATGGAAACTCCGCTCAGATATGGACTCAAACCCAAGACCTCAGCGCTGAGAGGCGAATGTGCTAACCACTAAGCCACCGTGCCACCCACACATTTATTCACAGTTGTTCTCACAGCTCTCTTCCTTTTTCTTCTGTTAGGGTGACCAAACGTCCGTATTTCCCGGGACATGTCCATATTTCACGTCCTGTCCCGGGCGTCCCGGGTAAGTGAGGAAATGTCCTGGTTTTTAAATTATCTTCATTGGTCCATTAAAATGTAAATTTACAGGCACTAGGGCACTGCTCACGGCGCTGCGTGTGACGTAATCCCTGAGCGCAGCCCTGTTCTGAGGGCAGCGTGACTGTCAGTACGCAAGCAACATGCCGAAGCGCAAGTGTACGTTTACCGACGATTTACAAAAGAGTTTCCCCGCTTTCAACCGGGTCGAGACAAATGGGAAGCCTTGTGCACAGTGTGTTATTGTTATTGTGTGTCATTTGTTAATTAATTTTTTTCCAATAGCCTACAGAACAGACAATATTTCGTTCGTTACTGAGGGTAACAGAGTATCATGTGTTATTTGGAGTTGAGAGTTATTGTTAACTTTTGTTGTTAAGTGAGGGATGTTTAGATGAGACATTATTTATTTCATTGTGCTATTCATTCATTACAGGAAATGTTAACTTAAGCATTTTGAATAAATGCATTTTGAATAAAATTATCATGTTATTGGAATTTTTGTCGTTGAGTTTTACTGAAAAGCATTTTTAATAAACCAACTGTAAATATGTTATTGTAGGTTTACATGCCCCCCCCCCAAGGTGTCCTGGTTTTCCCAAATGAAAATATGGTCACCCTATCTTCTGTTAGGTAGTAGAACAGTTTTAGCCGTGTGGTCG
Source organism: Crenuchus spilurus (assembly GCA_036984385.1). Lineage (NCBI taxonomy): Eukaryota > Metazoa > Chordata > Actinopteri > Characiformes > Crenuchidae > Crenuchus > Crenuchus spilurus. The sequence goes on from BRDA01046173.1 coordinate 8,738, forward strand.
CCTCTGCCTCTGGCATGGCTAGCTCTAAATATAACATGAACTCCTCTTTCCAAGCTTTCCAGGATTTTTCCAAGTTGTCTGAATCCATGTTTAAGGCTCTTGGTGGATTGAGACCCTCCATTTTACCTTTTGAAATTCACTCGCTCCTCTCTGTGGTGTTCATTAGCAGCTTTAGCTTCTTAGCTCTCAGGTAACACTTTTCCGGTAATTTATTCGTGTACCGCTGCCACCATGTTTCATTCTGTTCTCTCTTTGTTCTCCGATATTAACAAAATGGACAGTTAAAGCAATACCTTAGCTTATTCTGAGATAATACAACATACATACAGGACCTCATGTGTGTGTGTGTGTGTGTGTGTGTGTACTGCCACTTCTCTAGCAACCCGAGTGAGCAGTGTGTTACACTCAAACTGGTCAGTGCTGAAACAGTAACTCAAAATCATAACAATACTATTGTTACAGCCTTGTGCTTTAGTATCTGTACTAATTATCACCCTTTATGTGCCCCAGTGTGCTTCTGTCTCGTACGGTGCATTTTGGCTTGTGTCTGGTCAGATTCCTTTTCATGTCTCTGTTTATGTTTATTAAATCCTCAAAACTTCAGCTCTCTCTGCATTTGTGTCCGCCCTTCCTCACACTCATCATGACAGTGTTATTAGAATCTGTATATATGTGTGTTTATATATCTGTACATCTGTGTATATCAGTGGCGGATGCAGGTCTTTCAAGGAGGGGAAGCTCAATTCCGGCCTACATCATAACATGTGTCGGTTTATTTATACGTAAATTCTACCCTCCATTCCTTTTCAAGAAAATGATCTGTGACCCTGTCGTACCAACAAGGCGTCTTTTCCAGGGACTTGACTAGTGTCCTCTCAATGGCCAGCAGAGCTAGGCTGCTTAAACGGCCTTGGCTCATGGTGTTGTGGGTGTAAGACTTGAGCCGCTTTAAAAACAGGAGAAGCTCTTTACTGGCGCGAGGCTAGTGGGAAGTGTGTCCGCCTGCGAGTGCTACCGCTGGACAGAAACTGCGATAGAAGTCAGAAAGAGTGATAGAAGTCAGTCTCCAAACACAAGCAGCTACAAAAAAACACCAGAAATAAAAGCTCGATTTGTCGTTAGTCATTTTTAACAAAGAAAATGCCGCTAAGATGATTAGAAAAGTATTCGGTTCAACTCAGAACAGAATGAAAAAAAAAAAAATGTTCCCACGTAAGTTTACACCAAAATATTGCTGACTCGCTCATTTAGCTGTCAATCAAAAAGGGATTCAGCCTCAGACACATCATCCAATCATCATGCAGAAGCTGAGTGTCCGGGCCAGCTGAGGCCAGCCCACTGCCCCATAGACCCCCAGAGACCCTGAGCGTCCGATGGGCGGGACAATGGCCAGGATTCATCCAATGACTCGTCTCGTTTTGCTGCACGCTTTGCTTTACCATTGAACTCTGTGGACGCTGAGCGTCCACCCTGTTTAAAGCGCTGTGAAGCTGCGGGAATGAGTGAGAGGAAAGCCGCGACATTACCAGTGATAAGAAGCTGATTCTGAACAAAAGCTGAGCGAGTTGTAGCGCATATTTAGTCAATGACATGTACACACAACAGTATATTATTGATCACTTATTTTTTTTTACATTTTAGGGGAAGCTGAGCTTCCCTTGCAGTCTTAGAGCATCTGCCACTGGTGTATATAGTACAACAATGCTCATCTGAAGACAATTCATCTGGTCTTTACAATCAGAAAAAGCAGCTACTCCACAACCCTCGTCTCTGAGGTCCACCACCATGTTCACTGTAGTGCTTTTCCTGCTTTCAGCACATCTGATCTAAGTAAATCAGCTCATTACAGTCTTTCTTAAGTGGGTGTGATAACATTGAGGAAGCACTGTTTTATTTAAAAATATAAAATCCAGGTGTGTCTGAGGCAGTGATCACTCTGCATGTCACTGTAAATCTGCAGGTCTTGTTTGGACACCATCAGGACAGTAAAGACCTTCTTCCACAGAATAGATTCAGCTTTCTGTAGTTCAGCTCACTCAGACTGCAATGTCTGTGCTGTGTTTAGAAGAAACAGCTGTGAAAACAGGATTTGCTCAAGCTGTGAGAGGGTTACACTGTTTTTGTGAAAATTCAGTTTTAGTCATTTTTGTGGGGATGTAGCACTGGGAGTCTAACACAAGCACACATACAGGTATCACATGATGTTCTCGCCCAGACTGGAGACTGAACTCTAGTGTGTAATGGGAGCAGCAGCATTCTTATCCACTACACTATACTAACATCAGTATATCTGTTCATTCAGCCTGTAGGGTGACCAAACGTCCTCTTTTACCCGGACATGTCCTGTTTTTGAGAACGTCTGGGATTTTGTTGTACTTGAGAAGCGTTTCGTTCACAAACTAGTCTCGCCTTCCTCCTATTACGTTTGGTTCGCTTGAGTGAGATGTTACGCTATATTAAATGGAGATCCAGCTGAAATCCAAGCCGGTTTCCCTTTAGGCCGCCCACAAGTGATGTGATTGGCCGTTGCCGCTGTCACTCCCTCAAATGGAGTCTGGACTGCAATTTGGCCGGCAGTCCGTTTTCATCTGTAAGTTATTAACGTGTTGAGCGTTTGTTGTGCCTGTGTCACGTCAGCTAGAGTATTTTAATATCAGTGGTTTCATATTAAAATTAATTAATATTTACATTTGAATATGTGTGTGTGCGTGTGTGTACCAGTCTGTATAAGCCATCAATTTACATGCCTCTAAGTGTAACTATTATCAAAATAATTCAGAATTTCTGCTTATTTTTACTCAAAAATGAATACAGTCCAAACAAACATATGTGTAACATTGGTGATAATGACCTGAAGTGAAGTTGACTGAAAATGACTGGATTATAATTTTATGCTACATGCTTTTAACAGTTTATTATTTATAAATAGTATGTAATAATGTATTAATATTTTATTAATGATTAATATAAATTTTTATTATTTTGTTATTCATAATAACGTTTAATAGTTATTATTAGTATATTATTAATAGTAACTAGTAATTATTAATAACATAAAAATCATAATTTGTCAATATTTATTCATAATTAATAATAATAAAATTGCATTTAAACAAAAAATGCATTTGAACATGTAATACATTATACGGCCCCAACTCCCGCTCCCCCCCGCTAAGATGTTGTCTTTTTCATCACCTCAGATCTGGTCACCCTAGCCTGTAGGTCTGCTGTAGGTATAATATCTCCATGTTTCCTCTCCACAGACTGTTTATGATGGAGTGATATACAGTGGTAACCCTACTTACGAGCATCCCTACTAACGAGTATTCCAGGTAATGAGTCGAGATCTCTGAATATTTTTGTTCCAGGTAACGACTAAAATTCCAGCTAACGAGTAGCGTACATTTCTTCAACTATGCCAAACCGCTAGGGGCACTGCGGTCGTAGCATCTCCTAGATGCTACCGTAGAAGAAGAGGTCAGTCAATACTTTTGACCGCTGTTTAGTAAAAGTGAAAGCGACGCTAAGGTAGCAAAAGGGAGTGAACAAGAAAGTTAATAAATTTTACTTTTACTTTTCATATGATAAGTGTAACCATGCAGCCGCCACCCTACACGAGCACCGTTGGTCTCCCTCTCCTTAGTGGCCAGCATACACGATCGTCAGCGTCGTCTCGTTTATGTTTTAAAAACCCATATAAACACATTATTTACATATTAAAGTATACTGTATATTGGCCGGCTGACACGGATTAATCAGTTTTACATGTATTCTTATGGGGAAAATGCATCCAGCTAACGAGCAAACCAGCTAACGAGCTCGGCTCCCTCATGGATTAAACTCATAAGTAGGGTTACCACTGTACTCTACTATGGCCTGCAGTAATACAGCCACACCAGCACAAGATCAACAATGAATATCAGCTAATTAAAGAAAAACAATACAAAAGTCCTGACTGAGCACAAAACTGTCCTCAACTAACAGCTTCTTGCTTTGATGTTCTTAATGTAATGTTGCTCATACTGTTTAAAGTTATACTTTGTTTATTTTACTGCATTTTATTAATAAATATCAGACTTTTGAGGACTACAGTGGTCTTTGTTTGAGAGTCAAATTGCTGCTGTGTATGGAGTGAAATCTCATAATGTTGAGTAAACTATCAGACTGTGGACATCACTGGTTTAGTGATGCTCTGAGAAAAGTGGCTCTAACTGTACTTATACATTGTCTCATTGCTGTTCTGTGTTTCATCATGTTTGGTGCTGCATCTACAAAATTCAGACTTAATGTGAAATCTCTCCTGGATCAGTAAAGTTGTAGTTAGCTTCTCATTCAGACTTTTTTCTTCACTTTCAAAATAATCTTCCCGACCCTACATGTGAGCTATATTAGATTCATGTTAGAAACACATTTTCTGAACTTTAGAGTCATGTGTCTTTATTTAGCACTGACATCATTCTCTTTATTTCTGAAAGCTATTGACCACTTCCTCTCTCGGATCTGTACTGTGAAGTGCTTTTCAATGTTTTAAAACCTTTTTGTTTGGTCTGGTCATCAAACACTGTTATCATTTATCCAGATGAGATCAGTGGAAATCAGACAGGGTTCTGTATTCTGCTCCATGTGTTCATTCACTTACATATGAATTATCATTTAATTTATTTTACTCCTCTCTGTTTAAATGTCTTCATTAAGATCACACACAGAAGACAGAGTGAATATAAGGCAATCAAGAGACTGATAGAAGTTCTAAAAAGAGAAATGACACACATGTGGTTGAGACTGTTTCCTGTACAGAGAATGTACACACAGGCAGTGTGGTAGAGGGTAGAGCCTCTGGACAGCAAAAAGGCTAAAGCCAGCTTTGAACATATACTGACCTCTACTGTCTATACTAATCTGAGATTTATGTTTCATTTTGTTCTGTCTCTGGTATCATTCAGAATTTATATGTAAAGTCTACTAATAATTAAAATAGTGAAAAATGTTCTATTGGACCTTATGGATGTGTGTGTGTGTGTGTGTAGTTGAATTTGGGGTGAATTCACTCGTATTCAAATGCACTAATGAATCACATCAGTAATGTGAGGTATAAAATATCTGAAACATCTACAGTCTCTTCCACAAGTATTCAGACTCCTTGATAAACAAACCAGAATATTTTACATTCTTCACAGTAGGCACCTCTTACTTAGATGCAGTTTTCTTGGCATTTTCTCAGTCAGCTTTGAGGTAGTCACCTATGGAGAACTAAAAATGACAAAAGTATAAATAAATAAATAAATAAATAGATATAAATTTTTTTCATGAAAAAGCATGCATACTAATAATAAATGTTTTTTTAACCTTATTTATGTATTTCCACATGTCTCCATTTTTATTTATGTATTTCTACATGCCTACATTTATTATTTCTGTATTTCCAAACGTCTGCATTTACTTTTCTTCAAACCATATGTTAATTGAGTGGGCGGTCCTAACCTCATTCAAAAAGCACGATTGGTTAGAGTTACTATAGTTTACTCTCTATTAGTAATGCCTTGGCTTACAACAATTGTTCTCTAGCGTTGCTGACATTGCACTTAACTAGTTAACTACAACCGATTAAATGTCTTTAAGAACAATTGCAAATTATTTAAGATCATTGGCGAATGTTTGTGAGAACCACGTGCAAATTACTACCTTCTCTTTCATTTAGAAAGAGTTATGGACGGATTAGTTCAGATTAGCCTTGATACTGATGTGGACTCTGACTGATCTGTGTGTGTGTGTGTGTGTGTGTGTGTGTATATGTGTGAGTGAGAGAGATCAGAGTTAGTTGTGTTAGTACAGAATATAACAGTGCATTTTACAGATGTATAGAACGTGAACATTAGATGTAAATGAGAGCGTTGATTATCGCCAAGCTTTTCAAACGCTGTGAAAATATTTAAAACCGCGTCTAGATACGTAATCTGCGTAGTGAGCTCGTGCATGTGAACAGAAATAGTGTCTCCTAAGGTCTGAAACGAGTATCCGGCTCATCCACAATTTAAACCATTATCAACACTCCAAACAGCAGCAAGCATGTCTTTTTAAAAGACACTGTATTCTTTGTATTGTACTGGTCAGCTACATCCCGTAGCAGTTCTGTTAATGGCCTTCCACTCGACGCCATTGTGGAGTTAATAGAATAGCTTAGACAACACAAGATAGTGTTGTTCGATTGCTTCTGTCTGTTTCACCAAACTGACCAATCGTGGTTTTAGAATGAGGTTAGGACCGCCCACTTAATTAACATACGGTTTGAAGAAAAGTAAGTGCACACGAGTGGAAATACATAAATATATAATTGTAGACATGTGGAAATACATAAAGAAAAAAAACATTTATTATTACTATGCACGCTTGTTCATGAAAATTTTTTATTTATTTATTTATACATTTGTCATTTTTGGTCCTCCATTTATTTATTTATTTATTTATTTATACTTTTGTCATTTTTGGTCCTCCATTTATTTATTTATTTATTTATTTATACTTTTGTCATTTTTGGTCCTCCATAGTCACCTGGAATGGCTTTCAGTTAACAGCTGTGTCTTGTCAAGAGTTCATGACTTACATTTCTTGACTCTTAATGTGTTTGAGACATCAGTTGTGTGTCTACTTTGAATAATCTACAATCTAAAATGTTTTGGTTTACTTAACACTTTTAAGTTTACTACATGATTCCTGGTAGATCAGGAATACTTTT
>BRDA01046175.1:0-22290 GCA_036984385.1 Crenuchus spilurus
GCAGTGTGAGCTGGCGCGTGCTGTGGGATGTCCCCTCCACCTCGATTCACGAGCGCTCTGGTGACGCCGTCCAGTCCTCGCCTCGCAGCCGGAATGCGTACACGCGCCGCCGCTCTGTCCCTGTGTTATGGTGCGCACTCTCGGCTCTTTTTTAGACTGATTGGCAGAGGACTATAAACTCTGCTCTTATCTCACAGGTACACCTCGTGTCTTCATTAATAACACACGTGTTCTGGTTCTGCAGGGTTCCTGCTCGGGTGGATCTGGTCAGCACTGACTCTCCGTAAAGCTGCAGCAGGTTGGTTGGACCCATTAAAAAGTTCACATTTGTTTATATTGTCTTTACCAAACTGATGGACGGTCACCACTGCTCTACGGCCACACTCTGCGTTACTGCGCATGCGCAGTATTATTTCTTTATTTCAGAATACTACTGCACTGTTATGCGGGTAAATATGCAAATTAGTCCATTAAATATGTTGATAATCCACTTTAATATTATTTTAAAAAACACAAATGTGGAGGTTTCACTCCACTGTTCATTAGATTATGCAGTCAGTCCTGTGTTTTTAATGTCAAAAGTACAAAATATAACACAAGCTTAATGTTTATGTTACTAAAACAACATAAACACGTGAGGAACTAGCAGAGAACAGAACATGTTATTGCTCTTATTGCACCAGTTACTGTTTATTATTTGCTGCATATTATTATTATTATTATTATTATTATTATTATTATTATTATTATTATAAAAGTAGTAGCCATTAAAGTCCATATAAACTTGAATGTTGTCAGTAGTGTATCTGGAGCAGTTTACAGGAGTTGTCGGTTGGTGGGCAGCTGGTCTTTCAATAGTGTCAGACCAGACCAGTGAGCAGTCACTCACTCAGAAAAAGACAGAGGTGCAATGAGTTCTATTTGGGTTTATAAAGTAAAGGGGAAATTAAGCTTATCGGAGTTTATTATTATTATTATTATTATTATTATTATTATTATTATTATATGCAGAAACAGTCTGCATACACTGGACAGTAGCAGAACACATGTACACACCATTCATGGGGACCATTAAGCACATCAGTCTGGCTCTTTATTAACAGCACTGTAACACTCACTCATACAATGAGGAAGAGGACAGGCGTCTGTATTATTGTGGAGAGGAAATCATGTGTAATGTGATCAGTTCTGACAGAAGATTTGTAGTAAGTGAAGCTGAAGTGTTAATGGTGAAAGTTGTAGCTGTAGAGTAGTTTAAGTCAACATTTCTGTTACAGGACAGTGAGGACAGAAGTGAAACTATGTTTCTCTTATTTTGATGTGTATGTGTATGTGCATATACCAAATCAAAAGCTTTTCAAACAGCTCTATTCAAAATGTTTTTGTCTTCCATTTCTCAGCTTGACCTCCTGAATTTCTGCATGTCATGTTTTATTTACATTATAAACAGAGGAGTTTATTGAAAAGTGTTCTTATCTTGTTATAGCCTTCTCCTGCTTTGAATTTCTGCTGCTTGTGGGCAACAATTATTTTTCATTCAGCTCTTGCTTAGAGAAGCTTGTAGCTTCTGATTGTTGGGACATGGCATGTCAGTAATAGATGTTTTGACCAGGGAAGCCCAAAATTTCACATGCCACTGTTTATTAGGTAATCAAAAATAAAGTTCTTAATACAGTTTCTTAAAATCTGTGTTTTGAAATTCAGCCTTTAAAGTTGGCCCAGTTCTAAATAATTCTTACATTCTGGGTTCAGAAGCCTCCTTCTGCTCCTCTATATGTGGTTGATGATACAACTGACCTTTTAAACTGATTCTGATTGCAGATTCTCTGTAATTCTAATCTTAAGTGACTGACTAACACATCCGATCACTTAAAGGAAGAATGTGGTAATCTCGCCTTCCCACTGCTTATTACCAAACTAGGACAAATCTAAGGGGCCCCATTAGGGACACTTAGAAGCAAAGCAATAAAAGTACTGTTTCAGTTTGTATGTGTTCAGTTTTGGTTTTAGTGATCACTGACCTGTCCAGTAGAGCCAGAGTTTAGCAGAATTTGGTGAATTTCTTGCTCAAACATTTCAGCTTCTAGCACTTCAAAATCTGATAATTAAGTTAAATTAGTTGTGTGTGAGCAGGACATTCACTATATTCTGGACTCTGGCCTTCCAGTAAAATCAGCAGCATGTCATCACTGTCATAAAAAAACATGACTTTTTATACCCCGTCTGATAAAGCTGATGAAGAGACATTAGATTTTACAAATCTCACTACCTCGCTGCAGGGACTGCAGACTGTTCTTCGAAATACTATATATTCAGTTTCACAGCCCACTTTCAAGGTTTCAGGGTCAAATACGTTCAACCCTGGGCTGTTGGATTACTGAAACTGGAGCTAAATGTAATATCAAAACCTCATAACTCATAACCAAACACGCTCTCTGTTTTTAGTTTTCACCATCTGAGTTGACCTTTACTGCATGAGCCTGTCAAAAATGGAAAAACAGCGATGGCCCAAAATCTTAAAACATGTTATTTTTGTGTTTTTATTTGATAAAAGGTTTCATTAAAGCACTGACTGTGTACTCTGTACTGCATATCAAAATACAGAGCAAACAAATCAAGTAATATTAAAATACTGATACACAGCATCTTCCCAATGAACAGACAGACACATGAATCCCAGCTTTACATATTTACTAAGGATATTTAACATCAGAATCTGAATATATTTAATCAGCGTCAAAGTAAAACCTCATATTTTAACCTAATTGTTATGAATTTGATGATGATGATTATTATTATTATTATTATTATTATTATTATGGAATGAATAATAAGAATGAGACTTGCTGTTAATATCTGTATGTTAGTATTTTATTTGTATTTTACATTACATAGTTTATCCTTTTTATAACTTATAATTATATGCATATATTAGTAAATATGATATACATATGATTATTTCTTTCATTTATATTCTTGAATATTGCTGCTGTTAAGACTGTGAACTTCCTCATGCTGAGAAGTAAATGATTATCTTAAGAAAAGTATTATATAATATATATACAGTTTGCTTTTGTGTGTGTAAATGAATGTTAATTTAAAGGAGATGAATTAGGATTTGGCTGCTGTGTTTGTTTGACAGATTTTTATTACTTTATGTGAGAGAAGCTGTGCCTCTGTTAGACTGTTTAATATCTGCTGTGATGCACAACACACCTCCAGTCACTTTAAAACAGGACCCGTGTGATGTGACTGTGCTGAAATGATGATGTACAGATTACTGAGCTTTTTATTATAATGTGTATTGTTTAAGAATAGAGAGTCACTTTAAACCTGCATGCACACAAAAGATTTCAAACCTGCACCAAAATGTTTCCTTTTTTAACAATTATATTTATAATTATATATAATTATTGTAGAATTATATCATCACACCCATTGCAGTGCAGTACCAGTCAAAACTTTGGACACACCTTCTCATTTAATATGTTAATGTTTTTATTTTAATTTTTTCAATACATTGTAAATATTAAAAGTAAACTTAAAAGTGTTAAACAAACCAAAATATGTTTTAGATTTTAGATTCTTCAAAGTAGACACACAACTGATGTCTCAAACACATTAAGAGGCAGAAATGCAAGTCATGAACTCTTGACAAGGCACAGCTGTTAAGTGAAAGCCATTCCAGGTGACTACCTCATAAAGCTGACTGAGAAAATGCCAAGAAAGCTGCCATCTAAGCAAGAGGTGCCGACTGTGAAGAATGTAAAATATAAAACATATGCTGGTTTGTTTAACACTGTTTTGTTTACTAAATAATTCCATATGTATTTTTTCTTAGTTTGGATGACTTTAGTATTAATGTACAATGCAGAACATTTTTAAATAATGAAACAACACCAAACCTTTCACTGGTACTGTATATAACAGTGGATTTTAGCACTTTAAACAGAAACATAAAATAAAACATTGTTAACATTGGGTGGAAACTCTATTTGCATCATTGGTTTCTTTGCAGCTGTAAGTCTACACCAAGTGTAGGCAACTCCAGTCCTGGAGTGTCGGTGTCCAGCACAGTTTGGTGATGTCACTGCTCTGACACTACAATTAAACATGCTAATTGGCCGCTGAGTTGAATCAGGTGTGTTGATCAGGTAGATCACCAAACTGTGCAGGAAACCTGCACTCCAGGACTGGAGTTGCCTACCCCTGGTCTACACTGTTGGGATCTGGAAGGAAAAAATAATTGTTTAATAAAAGTCAACAAGGATCTTCTCCAAAATTAATCCCATAACATCACTTAGTTCACAAACCAAATACAGTGTATCACACCTCAAATACAGTGTATCACACCATCAAAAGTGAGCACACCCCTAAGAGACCAACTCACTTTTGTTGCTGGTGGTTTAGACATTAATGGGTGTATGTTGAGTTATTTTGAGTGAAGAATACATTCACACTGTTATATAAGCTGCACACAGACAACTTTTCATTGTTTCAAAGTGTCATTTTGTCAGTTTTGTCGCATGAAAAGATATACTTAAATATTTGCAGAAATGTGAGGGGTGTACTCACTTTTGTGGTACACTGTATGTACAGAAACACAAGACAATCACACAAACATAAGTGAGCAGAGCAGTACCTGTGGAATAATGATAAAAATGGTTTAAATAGCATCAGGTGTGTGTACCTTTTGTATAAATCAGCTTTGTTTTTGTTTTCTGCTGCTTTGTGTAAAATAATTAACTTTAATGAAGTGAATTTCTGTGTCACGCAAACACGGAGAGGAGTTTAAATCATTTATAACACAGGTCAACTTCTCAGAGAGGTTGTTTACAGTAATTATTCTGAGTTTTGAGATAACATAAAAAAAAAAAAAAAATAGGACTTTCTCTAAACATCAGATTAACAAATAAAATATTATAATATTCTGTCTTAAACACTATTAACCATTAAATATGTGTACAGGCCTGTTCACTGAGTGAATCGCACTTGTTTTAAGTTGATAATAACACCCAACCACCCTTCCTTCCTTTAAAAAACAAAGTTTGTCAGTATTTTACAGCACTGCTGAACTGACCTGTGTGAAGTATGTTTATGAGTCTATAGTTTCAGAGCATGTAGTGTGAGCACTATTAACAAATTCACTAAACTCTGGTCCTAAAAGACTGATTTTTAATCTCATCTCAGACTGATCATAACTATAGTTGTGCCATAAAAGCTCAGAAGAGGATGTTACTGGAGCCGTTAATTATTAGGGTCTTTGTCGTAGACCACGCCCCCAGCCCAGGTCTGCAGCATTCAGTCTAGAGCAGACCCTGCCGGACAGATGGGCAACAGAGGCAGAGCCATACCCCGTGCAACAGGATCAGGGTCAACCTGGTGGTGATGGGGAGGAAGGAGGATGACAGCGACACGTCAGTAGCTATGGACACGAATCACTTCCCTTTAAAGTCGAGTAGTAGCCCGTGATTGGTCAGGAAGCTGAATGAATGGGTGATATAGTGCTGGCTTAGGTAAACACTGATGAGTGCTGAAGCTTTGTTTTTATTGCAGAACTTTCGCTTCCATATTTGTTTAAAGAGTCCTTTCAGCATGGACACTGCACAATAGAGCGTAAACGTACATTTCTCATTTTAATGCTTCAAAATATAAACTGTGTAATATTGTAATGTACTTTTCTGGCTAAACAATCTACAGAAACTTACAGACAGAAGACAATAATTCTACAGCTCTCTAGCTTTTTCTTTAGCTTTAAGTTTTATTTCCCCACAGGAAGATTTCTGTAGAAAGCTTTGCAGAAATCCCAGAGAAACGTGCAGTTTGACTGTCAGTCACTTTTGTTTACCAGGTGTTTTACTGGCCAACATTAGTATTTGGAAGTTTGTAGTAAACTGTAATTGTATTTATAAGCTGACATTGCAGGTTTAATTTCATGTGTAAACTGACTTACTTTGTTGTTTTTCAGTGTGGTGCACATGCAAGAATATCAGCACATGTGAAAAAGAGTGTAACATCACTGAAGGTACTTCATTCAAAACGAGATGTTTACAGAGCTTCAGCTTTTTATCATTTCTATGTTTTAAGTCTGACATTCACAATAAAGTCATCTGAAAGTGTTCTGTACCTGTAATGAGATCAGATTGACTTTTTATGTCCCTGTTTCAGGATAAAACACAAACAAGATGAACCAGACCCACATAAACATCACCAAAATGTTAAATATGTTGAGACATTGTTATGTATATCTGCACAGATATATTTAATATATTACTGATGTTTTACAGAGTCCAGTCATTTCAGTTGTTCTGGTCGGGAACAACCAGGAAATGGAATTGATTATCAATGTGCCTGGAGTCTCAGACAATACAGAACATATCATCTGTACACAAAACAGTAAGTTATTAGTGTGGTGAGCTTATGTATTCACTTAAAAATTGACTTTTGTCAGTTACATTAGAACCTAATTTCTAAAAACGTTTGGACAATGTTGTAAAGGTAAATAAAACGAATGCAATAAAGAAAACCTTTAGACCCTATATGTTTAATTCAAAATGGCCCAATGACATCATTTCAGATGTTGAGTAATTGTATTGTTTTTGAGATGTTTCAGCTTGACTTTGTGCATGCAGTGATGAGCTGTGCTCACAGACATAATTCAGACATGTTCCTGAGCCCATGCAGTGATTTTTTCACTACAGAATCACTTCTGGTTTTAAATCCTTCAGTTCTTAGTTATTTCATGTTGAGAAAAGTTTTGCTTGAATTGTTGCAGTGGTGACCCCTCACACTTTCCTGATTGTTTATTAGAGAGGATAACTGGTCCACTGTGATGCATCAATTGCTCTGTACCACTCATTAAAGCCAGTCTGGCATCAGTGGTCTGTGGGGCAATACTGTTATGCTGTTGGGAGGCTCTCAATGTACAAACTCCATTCTCAGTGCAGCTTCACTACAGCGGCTCTAGAACATCACACAGTTAGTGGTTTCTGAGATACTGCCTCCACCATGTTTCATGATTTTACAGACATTATTTCTGTTATCCCTGTAGTTCTAGTTCAAACCTTTCCTGTTAAACTCACCTCTCAGTCACATCCTACTGTCCTGTTTAACTGCATTGCATGAAACTGTAAGAAAATGAAATGTAATGCATGTTAATCTCTTATACTTGCCGGGCCTGTGTAGTGTGTACAGATGTACGTTTTATAAGACTGGACAATATATTCACAGATGTTACTGAATGAAAAGCTGAAAGTTTAAAGAGTGTTTGATGTGTTTTTGTTGCAGGGAACGATGTAAAGTACGACAACTGCAGAACCACAGCCTGACATCAAAACCTTTTATTCTGCTAATAGAAAAAAATGTGACGGCATATGCCTTGTCAGTGAGTGAAGATAAGAAGAGATGTACCATTGCAAAGTTCACTGGTTCTCCCTCACAAATGAGTAAAGGATTATTTCTTTTAGCTGTTTTTTCTCTTTTATTTTTCAGTTCAATGAAATATTAAAGATTAGACTCAGACTGCAGTAGATCTGCTAGTTTTCTTGCTTCTAAGAAGTAAATATTTTCCTCTTTGGCATTTCAGTCCTTTGTGGCCCACCTAAAAACGTGAGTTTCATGCGAAGACACGGCCGCCTGACTGTGTCTGCTGAATGGGGAGAGAAGCGTATTGTGCAATATTATGTGAAGTACAGAGAACGCAATAGCACATTGTGGAAAGAGGTAAACGTCAGTACTTTCTTATAAAATGAGTCTTTTTTTATTCTAAATCATAACACAGCTGTTCTCCTGCAGAATGTCATGGGAAGTGACCCACTTTTTGTTCTGTTTCTTACATCCTAAACAGGATGTCCTAGGAACTGGAGGGGGTTTGGTGCCCTGCCTAATATTCACAAAAACATTTATGAGTTGAAAGTGTGAGCTAGGTTTAGATACTGAAAGTACACTGTCTGGCTGAATTGTTTAAATCTACCATGTAATGAACAAATGTGTCAAGCTTTAATGCCTTAGCAGCATCAATAAGAAGCATGCCAACTTGTCCCAGCATCTAGATGTGTGTTTGACTGTCTGAATGACATGGCATGCTTTGATGTTATAGGCCTTTCAAACATACACACCCACTTCTAGTTTGTAGCCACTTCTAGCCACACCCACTTCTAGTTTCTAGCCACACCCACTTCTAGTTTTTATCCACTTCTAGCACTTTTATTTTCTAGCCACACCCACTTCTACTTTTAAAATGTGTGAAGTAGCTGCATTAGTGTGAGTATTGAAAATACTGAACAAAGCCACTTTTTAAGCCTGTAAATGAACATCAGGGTGCACAATGACATATTCATTCCACAGCATTTGTGCACATTAAGTCCTTTGTGAGCCGAAAGTTATGCAGCTGTGTTTATTTTGGGTTGGGTCATCACAGTGCTTCAGAACTTTTGGTCACATATATACATGCATTACATTTTGTTTTCTGAGGTTTGATACATTGAGACAGATTGTAATATGATGTCATTTAGCACTGTACACAGTCATATCAGAATATTATGACCACGAGTCAAAGAAGAGCAGTGCAGAAGAGGGGTAGAGGAGTCACGGCACTGAAGCCTTCACTCATTTCTTTCTGTTTGAATCACATCTCCACAGGTGAGGTCTGAGAACAGCAGAGACTGCACGGTGGAAAATCTCACCTCGCTTCAGTCTTATGAGATGCAGATACAGTGTGTTGTCAGTACTGAGTGTCCTCAGTGCCCCTTAAGTGAGGTCATTAGTGTACCACAAGGTAAAACTCTCACTGCGCAAGTCAGCCGCTTTATAAAGTGTATATTTATTGACTTCTGTCTGCTGATATGTTGTTTATACTTTACTCCTGTCTGGTTTTCTCACCAGAATTTGTTGAAGCATCAATCATAACAGAAATGAAGGAAAGTCTAATCCAACCAGGACAGAGGAAGGTCATTGTGGAGTGGGAGGTAAAGTTCATTTTATAAGCACATTATAATTAAAGCTGTTCAGTAGGGCGGCACGGTGGTTAGGTGGTTAGAATGCTCGACTCTCAGCACTGAGTTCGAGTCCCCATCTGGGTGGAGTTTTCATGTTCTCCTCGTGTCTGCAGGGGCTTCCTGCCACAGTCCAAAAACAGTGATGTCTCGTAAGCTGAGTACTCTAAGGCTATGTTCAGACTGTAAGCCCAAATCAGTTTTTTGGCTTATTCAGACTGAATTTTGTAGTTCAGACACCAAATCTGATCCTAAGCCATATTTGGAGGTGATTTAAAATATGATTGCAGTCAGATGTGTACAGATGTGTCTCAATCCGGCTGCTCTGGCCGCCCAAATCAGATTTTGAAGTGTCTTTCACATCACTCACAACACACAGAGAACGACACGTCAGACTCAGAGTGAGATGACCCTCCTGTGCAATCAAAATGACAAGATTGGGGAGATGTTCCTCTGCTAGCTATGTGAGCTGTTTGTGTTGTGATTTAGATTCAACTTTTGCACACAACAGAATCTGAGCTTCACATTTAACCCATCTGTGCTGTGAACATACTAGACTGTGTGAAGCGGTGTTCAGCCTTATCCATGGCACCTGGGGGGTGGTTGAGGGTTAGGTGCCTTACTCAAGGGCACTTCAGTCATGACCTGCCCAGGGATTGAACCAGCGACCTTCCAGTCAGACCAGATCCCTAAACACCAGACTACGACTGCGCCTGGACAGCTTTGTTAACTGCTGTACTGCTGTAGTCTTGACTAGGGTGACCAGATGTCCCGCTCACGCATTTTCAATACTTTTCACGCGTCCTGCAAATTGAGACGTTGTCCCGCATTGTTACTGATAGTCAGACTGCAGTGTTTTATACTCTGGCATTTCTCAGACGGCTGTGTGGGGAAAGCAGTGAGGGCTGTCATCACGGGACGGGGCGGGCTGTTTGATCATTTCAACCGCGGACGCAGGTTAAGTGCGCGCCAACCAACACAAACCAATCTGGTCAGAACAGCGCCGGTGTTGTGCCGAGTTCTGACTCCCCGTCAGAATCCGACTCCCCTTCGCGTGCACGTGCATCACACAGCAGTGTGAGCAGAACGAATCGCACTCTGTGTTTCTGTTGTTTCTGTATTTAAATAACTACTATTATCATAATTTCACAGAAAACAACAGAACATCGCACAAAGCACTAGTTGTGTTATGGTTAACAAACGGAGGTACTAAATAAATGCATATTATTAGAACGTTGTTAAAACAAAAGACACAACTGCAGCTCCTAACATCATCTCGTGTTGTTGGTCTAAATTCAGTGATTCACATCTTTTCAGAAGAAATAATGACACTGTACATTTAATACACTGTACATCTTAATGTTCTCTGACCCAGAGCTGAGTTATAAACATATCAGGTGTGCTGACAGAGTTGTGTTACACACACATTATATTATATAAACCTGACTGCACTGCAAAAACAAGCTGATTAATCACAGCTCATATTTAGAAACAATGTTTAAGTTTTGACTGGTCAAATGTCTATAGATTAAATGAGTTAAAGGTGCATATTTTTGTGTAATTAAATGAAAAATAAGTTGTTTTTGCAGGTTTTTGATGTGGTGCTGGCAACATGTTCAAAGCAACATTTTTTGCCTGTCCTGTGTCCTGTTTTTCTATGCTGTTCTAACAGGCTCCACACAGGATTATGTGTAAGTGGGGTGTAAAACCCCACATATGTCAAACGTCTAGGTGTGTAGATGTTACCCTCAAAAGCATTTTAATGTAGCTTCTTCATAGGGGATTTTGTGGGGGGAGTATGATTTTGGCAATGCTATTACACTTGCCAAAATTTCACTCCCCTCTTATCTTGCTCTCCTTGCTCAATCTGTCAGTTTAGGTGGTCGGCCAAGTATTGGTAGGGTTGCAGTTTAATTCAATAGTGTGAACCACTGAGACCTTCACAGAACAGGTGTATTTATACTGAGACTAAATTACACACAGATGGACTCTATTAACTAATTAAGTGACTTCTGAAGGTAATTGATTGCACTGAATTTTGTTTAGGGATAACAGGGGGCTGAATACTTTTAAATACTTCTGAATACTACACACTTTTAAGATTTTTATTTCATTAAATTTTGAAAACCATGTATCATTTTCATTCCACTTCACAATTATGTGGTAAGTTGTGTTGGTCTATCACTTAAAATCTCAATAAAATACATTTAAGCTTGTAGTTGTAAGGTGACAAAATGTGAAAAAGTTCAAGGGGTGTGTAAACGTTTGAGCATGACTGTATATACACGCACACACACGTTTTTATTTGCAGTCTGTTATGTGTTAAGTTATTTTAGACTACCTCGATGCATTGGTGTGCCACATTGTCCCACACAAACATAGTCTTTGTCCCACATCCGGTGAATTGGAATCTGGTCACCCTAGTGTTGACTGTACTGTGCATCCTGTTCAAATCACAAACAGTTTTACTTCCATAACACTGAGCACTTATATTCTCAAATACCACAGATTTGAGAATAAATGTTCATGAAATTAAGCAAGATTGTGTGTGAATGTAGTAGAGCCATAACTATAAATAAACAGTCAGTACTGTAGTTTGCAAGCTTAATTTTAATCACATGCACTATATAAAGCTTCAAATCTAATTGTTCTTGTTTCTGGTGATCAGCATGTGCAGAGTGAGGCAGTGGACAGCTATAAGATAACAGTTCAGAAGGAATCTGGGGAAGTGGCTGAAGTCAGCAGTTACAGCCTCCACACGCCAGTTATCACTCTGATTCTGTGCCACTCAGCATACAACATCAGCATCAGTGCCCTGAACCGGGCCGGGTCATCACCTTCTGCACACCAAGTCATAAAGGCCATAGACCATCAAATTAGTAAGTTCACTTCATCTCAGACATTCGTCACAGATCATGTGTGAAAATTATTATTATTATTATTATTATTAAAGTATTGTACAGCACTCATTATTAATGAAAACAGTATGTGAACTTTATTCACTAATTAGTGGAGATAAGAGTATATTTATTAATTAGTGAAACTTCACCAGCTTCATTATTAATAGTCTCAGTCAAAACAGTAATAAACATTCATTAAACACAACTTTATTGGATTGAACACACGCATATGAGGTGGGACTTGCTGGGTAAGTGTGTGTGGTGTGTGTGCTGTTTTTGTACTCTGTGTGTTGCTGTAAATGGTGTTGGTTTGGATGAAGACACTATACATATATAAGAGTTGGGGGAAGTGGGCATGTGTATGTATGTATATAGCTTCATAAATACATATTTACTGCTGAAGACTGCAGTCATAGTGCCACCCTCTTCTCTGCGTGCCACCCAGAGGCCAAATAATATACAGCTTTATCCTTCATCATTAATAGTCTCAGTGAAACATCCCTGTGTGTTGTGGAATGTGTGACTGGAGCTGCAGGGAGGGATTTGAGTCGGAGGTTGTAAAATTTTGGAGACTTTGCTGAGAGGTGTTTGATGGAGTTTTAGGTTTGTAGACAGACTGCACACTTCTCCTGTTGTTCTGTTGAGTGTGCGGGTTATTCATGCTCTGGGGGAGCAAAACAGCCAAATTTTACTTCCTTCACTCAACTTGTAATGAGGTTTTGGTGTTAAGTTTTTTTCCCCAACACCAGAGTGTGTTTAGCAGACTAGAGATGAGCAACAGTGGCTTTTTTAGACTGAAGTTGTTTCCTCTGTGGTGTTCCCTCATACTCAACACTCATACTTACTGTTTTCTATATGAACACAGAAGTTATCAGACGCTTGTAGACGTGAGTTTCAGAGTTTTATGTTAAGCCTTTAAAGGTCCCATATTACTCCCTTTACCACTAGTATAGTGAGGGTCTCAATGAAATGTCTGACAAAATACCTCAGTGGTTAAGTGTCTGATAACTCTGATGTGTTTTAACACCCCTCTGATGAACGACAGGTTTTAATGCCATTTTTTATGTAAATGAGGCACCGTTCAGCAGAGGGAGGGTACAGCTGAACTTTATGCTGTATGAACTCAGCTGATAAAACAACTGACAAAGTTGACTGAAGTTATTCATCAGCGTCTTATTCTAGTTTGTAATTCCACCTTAAATGTTGCAGCAGCTGTGTTCAGGTACATGGTAGCACTAAAGCAAACCTGCATCCTTTAAGGTGGAACAGGACATTTTAATACTTTCTCTCAAAATGACACAATCTCTCGCTGCCTCATTTAAGGTGGAACTCAGTTTTTTTAGTATTAGAGATCAGTACTATACACACAACCAAAACAACAGCACAATATGGACAAAAAAATCAAGCAGAAGATAAAATACACTTTCACTGACTAAAGCTGAGACTTGAAGATAAACACTTAAGTACATGATTTTTTTTTATTTTTCCAACTTCCACTTGAATCCTAACCCAGCCTCCTGTGTTCTGTAGCTCTGCATGTTTTGTATGCTGTGGCTCTCGGTGGTTCTCTGGGTGGAGTTAGACCAGCAGGGGGCGTGGCTAAGTCTAATTATTGCACAATTAGGGGAGCCCAGTCCTGCATGACTGGTTACATTTCATGTATTCTGACTGGGTTGTAATTTTTCAGTTTTTGGGTGGGTAAGCAGTACAGTCACCCAGATGTAAATGCAAAAACACTGAAAAAGGAAATTTTGAAACACCACCTTTAACAAATCTGAAATATAATCTGAAAACGCAGCAGCAGTAAATGTGTTGCCTTTATTTCTCGTTTAGTAAAGATAGCAGTGTGTTGTCTTATTTACTGTAAATAAGATGAAGTTGTACTGTGTATATACATATAGCTAAATGAAAAATCAATGACTATATAAGACAAAACTAGCCACACCAAAGTTGTACTGTCTTTATGTGTCACCATAACCACACGTGTGTGTTTTCTGCAACCTCAGACAGTAATTTTACAGTCCAGCTGAACAACAACAGCTTCAGGCTGTCCTGGAGTGAGATCCTGTCTCTGAATTATAGCTGCTATGCTGTAGAGTGGTGGCAGACTGGCCACAGATCAGCTTATCAGTCCTTCTATGAGAAGAAGAACAGGCATAAAGTCAACACTCAGAACGGTATCTCGTCTTCTGTCTTTTCACTAATACTTACACACATTTAACTCCACACCTGTGAAATATTTACACACGTGAATGAAATGCTGTTGACATTTGAGGATTTTTATTGAGATTTTGTAGTAAATTTGAAACATGAGTGTCATTCTTTTAACCCTTTCATGTCCTCACGTTCGGGACAATAATAAAAGCATTTAGTGTTTTTTTTAAGATGATACGTTTTTAAAAGATATTACACTTTAAATATACACTGAGATACACTTTTAGGTACAGTCAGAACACTGTATATATATATACTGTATGAGCAAAATCTTAAGACCAGTTTAAAAAAATGAAAGAATTTGTATTTTGCACTATTGGATATAAGGAGGTTCTAAGTAGATCTTCACAATGCTAAAATAAGAAATCAGCACAAAAGACAAAAAGTTTTAAGCAGCCAATTTGTTTTCAGTTAATCAAAAGTTTAAGACCATAGCCTTTAAAAGCCAAAATCTGCATAAAAAATTTGGATTCTCATTTTCTGTCAAGTATTTACACTGTCAAGACCTCCTGATGGCAAAATCAAAAAAGCTCACTGACTTTGAACGTGGTAGGATTGTTGAGCTGCATAAGCAAGGCCTCTCACAACGTGCCATCATGTGCATCAAATGTCATTTTGCATTTTTAAATGATCCTAAGGGTTATTGAACAAAAAAAAAAAAAAAAAAAAAAGAATTCATCGGCGCGGAGCCACAGAATCTGATTGACTGTCCATCAAGACACGAGACGATCCTCTACCCAAATTAAGGCCATTACTGGTGCTGACTGCAGCTCAATAACCACCAGACAGCATCTGTGAGGGAAGGGCTTCAGAAACAAAAAGTGTCTTCAAAGGCCACGTCTTCTTCAATGCCACAAAATTGCCCGTTTGGACTTTGCAAGGGAGCACCAAACATGGGACATTGAAAGGTGACAGAAAGTTGTATTCTCTGATGAGAAAAAATTTAACCTTGATGGTCCTGATGGCTTCCAATGTTACTGGCATGACAAGGAGATCCCACCTGAGATGTTTTCTACACAGCACAGTGTGTGTATGTATGGGGGGGGCATCATGATTTGGGGTGCTTTTTCCTTCAGTGGAACAATGGAGTTTCAGGTTGTGCAGGGGCGTCAAACAGCAGCTGGCTATGTGGAAATGTTGCAGCGGGCATCCCTCATGACTGAGGGCCCTCGTCTCTGTGGTAATGACTGGATTTTTCAACAGGACAATGCTGCAGTTCACAATGCCCACCTGACAAAGGACTTCTTCCAGGAGAAGTGTGGATGCTCTTTGTGAAGCCGTCTTCAACACTTGGAGCAACGTTCCCACTAGCCTCCTGAAAACACTTGCATCAAGCTGCCTAAACGATTGTTTGAAGTGATCAACGAGAATGGTGGAGCTACTCATTATTGAGTCCTTTTTTACACTTTATTTCTGTTTTGAGGGGGTTTTCAGGTTTTTTTGAGCTATGGTCAAACTTTTCATCAGCTGATGAACATCCTATTTCAGTTAAATTGTTGTTGCCTCTTGCACCCATTTCTTCTTTTAGCACTGTGAAGCTCTACTTAGAACCTTCTTAAGATCCAATATTGCAAAATGCAAATTCTTATATATACATATTAGTATGATTAAAGTGTCATATTTAAACATATGTGTCATCTAAAAAATACTAAAAAAAAAACACTGTACTGACCTCTATTTGACATTTGTAGCCTAACATACTTCTACTGATTGGTAGAGATGGTCTAATCAGGTTGTATTAAGTTGAACACCATCTTAAATAAGTTACAGTAAGTCAAGTGTGCTCATGCTTCTTACATTTCAACACAATGTGATGTTAACACTTTTAGCATTATCATTATCTCATTAAAGACAGTAAAGCCACACCTCCTCTCTTATAATCAGGAGGTCAGTCTAACTGCTAACTGCACTGAACCCCCCAAATATTTTGTCAATCTGGGCAAATAAAATAAGATTTTATAGATGTTTTTGCATCCTTTGAGCTGATATGCAATATAAAGGTGTTTATAAGTAACACCTTTCATAAAAATGTTGCCAGATGTAGAGGGGTGAATCATAAGGGACATTTGCAAGCACCTCTGTTGGGACACTCTAAATGCCTGCACACTTAAGCTGCAGAAAGGGGTGTAAGTCATGGCAAAGGGTCAGTTTCAATACTGTTTTAACCAGCCTTCACCAGCTTTGACTCATGACTCTAGGACTCTTTACCATCAGTGAGCTAGTCATCATACATCATGTTTAAACACAGTACACACACTGTTTTAATGATCACTCTGTAAATGTACTACTCTAAGGTTTCATTTAAAATCTGTGATGTTTTGCCTTCATCACTGCCAGCTGTGCAAACTAGCAGAGCCAAATTATTAAGCAGTCCCACTCTTAAACAAGGGTTCTGTATAGTACCAAAAAAAGGGTTCTTTGGCTTGTAACAATAATGGAACCCTTTTATACACAATCTTAAAAGACACGGTTCTTCAAGGGTTATTTAGTAAAGAAAATGGATCTAATGGTGTAATCGCATTGGTCAGCAACCTGCTGGGAAAATCACAGCTGCAGATTTAAACTCTTCAAGTAGGCTACAAGTGGAGAGCGAGAGTCGGGTTAGCACTAAAACTGTACTGTTGCTGTACTGTACTGTGCTCGAGGGCGGTTGAAGCGGTACGGACTTGAACGTAATTTTTTTTACAATTATTAGTTAAAATTAATACATTATTAAAATTATTATTACTAATATTTTATTCATAATTACTAGTAACTATTAATAATATACTAATAAGTATTAATCGTTATTAGTCATAATAAAATAATAACATTAATATTAATGACTAATACAACATTAATACATTGTTAAATTTTAATAAACTGTTAAAAGCATGTAGCATACAATTATCACCCAATTCTGTGTTTCACCTTGTTAATCAACTTTACTCCAACTCATTACCACCAATTTTACACTTATGTTTGGAATGTCTGGTCAATAGACCTATTTACACAGAATTACTTTTACATTTGAGGCATTTAGCAGACGCTCTTACCTAGAGCAACTACAGTGTTGGATTATCTGCCTAACTCAAGGGCACTTCAGCCATGACCTGTACTGACATCGAACCGGCAACCTTACGGTCACAAGACCAAATCCCTAACCACCAGTCCACAGCTGCTGAGTTATGCATAGAATTAAAATCTATATCTATAAAATCTGTAGTCTATATAAACATCAGTGTGGTCAGTAGTAAAGGAAATCAGGAGGAGCTCATAGTGAGCAGCTGGTCCCAGGTATCATGTAGAGATCTCAGCAGTCAGGAGTCTCAGAAACTCCATCTGTGATGTCAAAGACAGTCATAATTCATTGTTTACATGAACATTTTCCATCCTTTATTCATTGTTACTGTGTCTTAAAGACTGATATATGTACATGACCTCTGTTGTAATTGGCTGTCCACTGGACTGATTTTTTTTGGTTGGTTTTGTAGACTTTCAGCCCTATGAGAAATACCATTTCTTCCTGCATGCAAGACCAAACAAAGACACCTGCAACCTTAAAAATGTAAATAACAGTGAGCTGACCATTGGAAGAGCAGAGGTCTATCTCACAGAAGGAGGTCAGTTCACCTTCACTTATGCCAGAAATATATACACATACTGTACAGTACACATGCACTGGTTAGCATGACTCCTTAAAATGATCAGTTAACTGATCAAAGTCTACAAATCAGTTTAAAATTTACATTTTATACTATTTTTAAATCATAATCCTCTTTCCCATGTAGTGAAGTTTAGTTGTATTTCTTCAAATATACAAATATGAATAACTTGTTTAAAAAATTACTGTTAGTGCATCTAAAAAATAGAATATGAAGTTCATTTTGTTCATTTTTGAATAATTTAATTTAAAAAGGTAAAATGTTTATTTTAAATTCAAAGCCTTTTTGTGTTGTAATGTTGATCAGTATGATTTATAGCTCATAAAAATCTGAAATCCAGAATCTCAAATATATCATAAAAAATAATTGTTTTTAAAAAGATAAAAATATTTAATTCTGAGAAAATTACTATTCAGGCAGTATAAGTACAGCATGTCAAGTCACAGAAGCTCATTATTGAAGAAGCTGGCTGTTCACAGAGTGCTGCATCAAAACATGTTAATGGAAGTTTGACTGGAGGTAGAAGATGTGCATGATCAACAGGGATGCACACAGTCCTGAGAGGATTGTCAAGAAAAGTTGATTCAAGAATTTGAGAGATATTTACAAGGAGTGGACTGAGGCTGGCTGGGGTCAGTGCATCAAAGAGCACTGTCTCCATTAAAGAGTCTACAGCTGCCCCTTCTGTACCTGAGACAATGTCAGAAGTGTCTTACCTGGGCTAAGGAGGGAAAAAAAACTGGACTGTTTCTCAGTGGTCTAAAGTCCACTTTTCAGATTAAAGTAGGGTGACCAGACGTCTTCTTTTACCCAGACATGTCCTCTTTTTGAGACTTAAAAAAATAACCGGGCAGAATTTCACAAACATCTGGGATTTTGTTTTAGTTAAGAAGTGTTTCGTTCACAAACTAGTCTCACCCTCCCCCTATTCCATTCAGTTCGCTTGAGTGAGATGTTATGCTTTATTAAATGGAGACGTGAAAATGTGTCCTCTGTTTCATTATCTCAGATCTGGTCACCCTAGATTAAAGTAAATTTTGAGTAAAATTGGAGTCTTGAGGGAGACTGGAGAGGCACAGAATCCAAGCTGTCTGAAGTCCATTGTGCAGTTTCTGCAGTCTGTGATGGGTAGAGGTGCCATGTCATCTGCTGGAGTTGTATTATCAGTTCCAAAGTCAGCACAGCTGTCTACCAGCTTCCAGTTGCTGGAGGAGCACTTCATGCTTCAATCTGCTGAAAAAGATGCTGATTTTATTTTCCAGCAGCTGCCCACAGTGCCAAAACTTCTACTGCCCATCATATTACTGTGCTTGATTGGCCAGCCTCCACACCAGACCCCCATAGAGAATCTTTTGTCAAGAGGAAAATGATGAACATCAGACTCAGCAATACAGACCAGCTGCAGGCCACCATCAACGCAACCTGTGCTTCAGAAAAATCCCAGCGGTGCCTCCATTCACACCGTATCAACACAGTGATCTGTAGTAAAGGAGCCACAACCAAGTATTGAGCCTGTAAATAAACAGACTTGTCAGAGGTTGCACATTTCTCTATTGTACATCATTTAATGGTTGATATTATGAAACATTCTAATATTGAGATTGAGGATTTCTGCATTTTCATGAGCTGTAAGCCATCAACTTTAAAAGAAGAAAAGGCTGTAAAAATGTCACTTTTTAATTGAATTGTGAACAGAAGCTTTTTCATGACATTCTAATGTTTGGAGAAGCACTAGTATTATTATTTAGCATATTAGCATGTAGCATCACTATATAATGTCAGTAACATGCAGTAATATTGTTTGTGTTTTCTCAGCACCTCTTGCTGCTCCTTGGAACATAAGTATCTCTAATGTTACTCAGAGTTCCTTTGTGCTCACATGGAAACCTGTGGCTGAAAAGGATTTGCGTGGTTTCCTGCAAGGCTACATCATCCACTATATAAATGCAACAGACAACAGTGAAAAAAGTGAGTCAAGGGATACATTCAAGAATGAGGAAACTGTTGAAACTGAACATATTAACCATATCTTACCTAATATCTCTTTAGTGAAGCATTCGGTTTCTTCCCTTTAACTCACTGAGAACTACACTGTGTCTATAGCCCTGTGTCAGTATGTAAAGACTCACTGTCAAAGGTTCTTAGAGAGCTCACAGTCACAACAGGTTATTTACAACTTGGTTCTTCTCCTAAACACCAGACCGGGTTCATTATCATTTATCAAGCTCATCAGTTGTAAGATGTTTCTGGGCTAATGAAATGAAATGATACATTATAAGATGTTTAATCATTGGAGTTGTACATAAGGCCCAGTTCAAACACATCTCTAAATTACTTGTCAAATTCTTTACAGGCACCTCCCTAAAAGTCAACTAAGCCCACAACAGCTGAAGTCTTAACAGTGAGGCTGGTGTCCCAGACCCAGCCTGTCCAAGTTCAGATCACAGACCTGACATTAGTCTCTACACCGTAGCTCCACATTAGCCTCCCTGTTGGTTAAGGCTGCTGAGCCACTGTTAATGCCACCTGTTCAGTTTGAGCTGCTCTGAAGTTTATTCACTAAAGTTTGTCATGAATTAATTTGATGAATATGTTAGAAACATTTTATGTGAAGATGGGAATGTTGTTGGGAAATTTTACTCCAGCACGACTAAGGCTGCATTTACATTACAGCCACATTGTTTAAATCAGATTTTTTGCTCAGATTTAACTATCTTGATGGTTAATATTCACACATGTAAGTGAGCTGTATCTGTCTGTAATGTGAACCAATATGTCCCTGAAACAGCTCACATACGCACATTGATATGTATATACACGTCGCCTTCATCACCAACAACAAAAAGTGTCATATTTGTACAGGGTTGCCAGGTTTTGCAAAAATACAGAAAGTAAGATTTGAAGAAGATTTACATTTTAAAGCTCATTGAAATGTATGTGTCACTTTAGATTTTGGGCTGGTTTCTGTTTGGGCTGGTTATCTGTTGTACTGTGACTTTCTGTTACAAAATCAGTAGGAGTTTGGGGGATTTGGCAACCCTGTATTTGTGAGATGACTGATTTTGAAAAACTCAGTCTGGTAACACAGACGTGTTAGTAGCTGATGTGTGATGGTGTTTTGATCAGGAGGACAGTAAACAGGTGGTGACTGTACATGATCAGGTGAAGAAGTTGAATAAATGCCAGCTGGCTGCTTTTACTGTTTTTACAGCTACGTGAGTAAATGAGAGAAGCCAGCGCTGCCTCACTCACTACACACATGTGTACAAGCAAAAAGACATGAGATCTGATCTGACCGTCACATTCAGGTGACATGTCCACACATCTGATACGTATCTGATCTAGAACCACATATGAAAGTGACTCAAATCTGATGTGAAAAGGTGTGATTTGACACGTCCACACAGCCCTGAAAACATCAGATCTGAGCCACATTAAGACAAAAGATCAGATTTGAGTCACATCAGCCTGGTAATGTGAACGTAGCCTAAGATAAAGTTAAACTCATCACGTGAAAATATGAGTTAAAAATGTAAAAATTATATAAAAGTTCAGTTGAAAATGTGTTTCAGCGTTACAGACGTATAAAAGTTAAGAAACATAAAAACAGTGAGAACAAAGGTACACCCACCACTCACATTCACAGCCCAGAGAGAGAACAAGGTGAGGGGTGAGATCACATTTAGGCGTCCCCTCCCCTACTTTCAGCTCAGTGATCAGGTTTGAGGTACAAAATGAGGAAAAGTGATTGTATTGTGAACATATTTGAGCCATTTAAAGATATAAAAAATTGATTAATTACATTAGAGATCTTTTACTACATGTATACTATATGTGATTACTAATGTTATATATGTGTCTGTAGTGTTATGTGCATCCACTTGTAGCAGTGTGCATCGTTCACTATTATAATATAACACACACATCTTTTAACATGTTTACTAATACACACCACAGCTCAGGAGCAGAAACCTGTTCATATTAACTGTAGAGAGCAGGTCAGCTGAAGCGAATCTATACGTTTACGTTTATCTATAAAGAGCTGCATTACAGATGAGCAGAGTCAGAAAGGGACATTACCCAGCATGCACTGTGTTTATTCTGTACTAAAGTTCACACAGGCTCAGCAGAGCTTATCTAAACCTGAAATGTGGAATTCACTAGTTGATAAGTGTGCAGATTTCACCCGCATCCTTCCTTCTTCTTCAGTCTCGTTTTTGCTCACTGAACCTCTGTGAACTGATTATAAACTCACTTTTGCTTTATTAAAGGCAAAGCTTATGTGTAGAACCTCGAGAACTCAAAGAACCGTAACTCTTCTCTCTGATTTGTAAGCTGCTGTATATGCAGATGTTTTAAAAGTGTGTAAGTGTCTCAGCTGAGACTCGAGTCTGAGCCGCTGCTTTTACTAAACTTACACAAAAGCTTTTCTGTGTCTGTGTGTGTGTGTGTGTCTGTGTGTGTGTGTCTGTGTGCAGATGTTACAGTGGATGCTGCTGTGACCAGCTACGAGTTAGTGGGTCTGCAAAGTCAGACTGT
>BRDA01046177.1:1036-15359 GCA_036984385.1 Crenuchus spilurus
ATATATAAGTATTAAGACATCATCGAACATGTACAAACTGTGTAAATGTAGTTATTTTCAGTAATTTTTAGACTTCTCAAACTCTTACTGGTGCAATGTGACATTAATGAAGATTGGCCACCAGACTGGTCCAAATTAGCCATGAAACCTCCCTCACTAACATGACAGCTGTTTCACTTTCATTGTCTAACCCCCAGTTGCTGATTATTGTCATCTTTTTTGCTTAAAAATATATTTTTGCTCATGCTTACTCGTGGTAAGACAGTTGATAAAGTAAGTACAAAAATGGAAAATAAAGTATTTAATAGCTTTAATAATAATATAACAAACTTTACAGTTTGGTTTGCACAATTTTATTTTATGTGAAAGTCAGAATAGTAATAATAAATAATGGCGCAAGTGACAATTTGCTTGATCTGTAGAATGCAAAGTTTTGGCTTATTTCCTCAGATGTTGGGTAGAAACTCTTCAGATTTTTAATGACTTTTATTGATGTAAATGTGTCAAACATGTACAAGCTACTACAGAATTATGAATATATACTTTTAGGACTTATACTATCTACTTTTTATACTATCTACTTATAATACAGATACAGATATACTTTATTGATCCCTTGCGGGAAATTAGGTCCCAGCCTGTGCTGGCAGGGCAGCCGTTTAACACAGCACCAACCTTAAAGTAAGGAAGAAAACAGCATACATGAGGGAGGAAGAAGATAAGAGAAAAAAACATGTAAACATATCTAAGCATGTAAAAAAAAACTCTTTGCATTACAAACACACCTAGACAATGGGAAGCAGTAAAGACATTAAATCTAATAATGATGAGAATCTGATGTTTTAGGTCATATCTATGCTGAAATATAGAACATTCTACAGGGTTCACAAACTTTCAAGTACCACTCTGTATCAGTGGAGCTGATAGAATTGACAGTGTGTGTAGATACAAGGTATGTGTTCCTAAAATGACCAATGAGTGTACATCAAACTAATTTCAAAGAAACCAAGCAAATTTGTTTCTGATATGAATTCTTTAGAAGTTAAAAATCAAGTGTATTTTTAACCCTTGATTACTCACTAATGGCTGTTTTTCTTTCAGACACTTTGATGTGGGACTCTACAGGTGGCTCATCAGGTAGGCGTCTGCATTCCTTCTACTGTCCAGTTTCAATGAAAACATAATGACACTATTTGAACGTGAATACATGAACATTTTGGAATTGACTGTGTTATCGTATAGTTTGTTTCTCTGATGTTCATGCTAATTTGACATTTTTGCTGGGTCATGCCCTTTAAAAGTATCACACACAAACATATCCGTGAGTTCTTATGCATTTATGCATGCATGTACACTCATTGCCCCACCTGCACTTATGCAGGTTTTAGATAAGACCCTACCAAATTCACAGGACATTTTCCATAATTGCATGGACCAATTATCTCACATCTCACTGATTTCATGAGTTTTATAAGTGCAATACAGTCATACATAAAAATGTCGTTGTTCATAGTTTAATTAAAAAAGTTAAACTATCATATATTTTATATCCAATACATGTAAAGTGATATAGTGCAAACCTTTTTGTTTTTCGTGTCAATCAGTTTGGCTTATAGATCAAGAACATTAGAAATCCAGAATCTCAAATTATTAAAATGTTTAATTTGGAGTTTTAATAGTAAATTATTAGTTATAGTAAATTACTATTCAAACAGTATCAAAAGAGCAAAAGCTTGAAATGTATCACTTTATGAATAATACATATTTCACAGTTTACTTTAATGAATTAAATTATTAATGCAAATATTTTCACAATATAAAAATTTTTGGAGATGCACTAGTATTTCAAAAGATATATGTGACCCCGCCAGGGAAAACCAGGCCAAAGTCACTGAGCAACTTATTGAGATATCGTGTCAATATCGTGTCACTCACATTAGCGATAAAACTTAGCCACTCAGTATTATTGCTGTAAATGAAAGATAACAGTCTCAGATATCTATCAGAGTACATATTTTGATAAAAAAAACAAAACTTAAATTCACAAAAAAAGTTGTTTAAAAAAAAAACAAAATTTGAAAAAAAGAATGACTTTGACCTGGTTTTCCCTGGCGGGGTCACATATGGTTTTGAATATTGATCATGTGAAGACTTGTACATAGTACTGTAAATTCAGTCTTATTATCATGAATGAATAGTAATGAATAGACTGACAGTTGTGTATGTTTTCAACAGGTCTGTAATGGTACATGAAATGTAAATGAGGTTGTAGTGTTTAGAGTCTGTGGGTGTACACCCAACCGTGCACAGAGATGTATGAATATGTGTGCTCTCAGACCACACCACCACACATGTAAGCACACTCGAACACACACTCATTCAATTTCCCAGTGCTGTAACTGCATAGACACTCAGACATTCAATCATTCTTAGTGAACGACAGTGCCTTGTCCATTAGCCGATTGCATACATCTACTGTTGCGCTTCTCCTGTAGATAAATCATTTCTTGTCCTCTAAAAGACAAGGCTGAGGACCTGGCGAAGCCCAGCTGGACGGATGTTTTTAATCTCCCGTATTCTGATTATTCTGGAGCGAATGCCCTTTAGTGGACCAATATGCTAAATCAATAACAGAAGCCCTTGGCTGGCTAACAAAGGCCTGTGCGAGACAGAGCGGCTCATTGCCTGCATTTCCTGACACCCCATATTCATATTCTAATGGCCGCTCGTGTCCTCTGGAGTGGCTGTCATTGCATATTCAGCTGACTAGTGTGCAGGTTGCGTTCTCTTGCTAGGTTTTGGTCCTTAGGCCGGCAGGTCGGCTTCCCGCCAACATGGGCTTCTCCATCGACAAAGGGTGTTTGATCAAGGCTTGTATTTGCATGTGTTTAGCATGTTGGAGATGATGTTCATCCACCTCTCCAAGCACAACTCTGGAATCCTGCCAGCATATGAACGTATGAAAGGGAAGGTGTAATGCCATACGTGGGCCTCTTTTGTTGTCTGCTTTTGCTGCCTGAAAAGCATAGGTGATAGATATCGTAGTAAACGCAGATGAGCTGGTCACAGCAGAGTGAGTTAGCAAGATTAAAACCTGTGGAAAGACACTGTAGATGTCAGTCATTGACAGGCTTTGGCGGTCTTACACTTCAGCTGGAAGATGCAAGAAGAAATAGAAGCCAGGATGTAGATAATGAAATATCTGCAGCAACCTGGATGGGTTCAGAAATTTCCTAAAGGCTGACTATGTCTGGCTTTACACAGTGCAGCTTTCAAACAACATTGGCTGCTTGAAACATGCATGAAACTAAATATTACACGAATTGTCCAATGTATTGTGTTTTGTTACAAAAAATTATGCTGCAGGCAACCCATAGTATGCAGCTATTTGGATGAAAGTTTCACCCTGAAAAGCCAGCCTTATGTTAGGTTTAAATTTTAAAAATTTAAGATTCCTTTAAGAGTTTGGCCTGCATTCATCCCTTTTAGTTTTTTCTTCCTCCTTGCTTTATTAAACACTTTCCTAATATGGTATGTAAGCTACAGTTGTGTGTGTGTGTGTGTTTTTTTTTTTTTTTTTTTTTACCCGCAGTTTTCTCCCCAATGTAATTTAGACTTTCCTGGGAGGGGCAGACAAGCATAGGCCTCCTCCAACACCAGTGATGTCAAGCCTCTTTTTTTCTGAACTGTTAGCGATACATCACTGCTGGGCAGTCGACATTGCTTTTTTGTGGTGCTAGGGAGAGTACGCCATCTTGCCCACCCAAAGAAAGAGCACGACCAGTTCTGCTCTCTTGAGGTCCCGGCTGTCGATGGTAATCTAAAAACAGCATGATCAGGTTTCGAACTCGCGATCCTCAGATCATAGTGGCAATGCCTCTAGTGGCAGGCCTGATGGGCTACAATTAGTTTTGACAAAATTTTGATGGGCTACAGTTGGTTTTGGCGGTGTCTTCATGGGTTACCACTGATTTTGGCTGCATAGTTAGGGGATACAGTAAAATGTGACAGAATCGCCATGAGCTGCAGTTGCTTTTGAAAGATTGTTGATGGGCTACAATTTGTGTTGACAAACTTTTGACTGACATTTGGTTTTGACAGAATTTTGATTCACTACAGTTGACTTAGAATTTTGATGGACCCCAGTTGACTTGGGCATAATTTTGACAAGCTATTGTTGGTTTTGACAGTGTATTCATGTGTTACTATTGATTTTGACTGCATGCTTAGGGACTACAGTCAAATTTTGCAGAATTTACATGGATTGCAGTTGGTTTTGCCTGAATTTTAATGTGTTACATTTGGTTTTGACATACTTTTCATGGGCTCCAATCAGTTTGGGCATAATTTTGATTGGTTACCTTTGGTTTTGACTGCATTTTAATGGGCTACACTCCACATTAACAATATTTTGATGGTTACACTCAGTTTTGGCATAATTGTTTTGGGCTGATGTTGAACTTTTGATATTATTAAAGCTCTGCCAATAATTCTGCCTGAATATCACACAATGTAGCTTACACTTACATTTGCCCTCTAGCTTGGAAAACAAAGGTGATGGAAGTAGATGGTGGGTGTAAATAAAGGATATGACTGATTTTTTCATGACAGTAGAATTAACCAACAGTGCTTAAGCTGCCGCTGAAATGTGCTGCTGAGCCCTTTTGTTAATAGCAGTAATATTACTTTCTCATTTAAGCTTGTAATTGCGGTTGTGTAATGTCATGTATGAATGAATAGAATTGTGCAGTGTCAGAGCGAGGAGGAGGAGATGTCAGAGATTATGTGCATGTGAAAAGTTATAGCTGGGGAGCATTATGCGGCTTGAAAGAGGGAGAAAACGAATAGGGGAAGGTGTTACTTTGAGGCAGTGAAACTTAAATATGGTGATGTCTTGGCGACTCCCGGCAGCATCCTGATGTAATGTGATGCTCTTGGCTGTTATTGAGTTGTGAAGTGCAGTCTGCTCTGAGCCCAGATAAGAAAAGAGTTATCTGCTCATATAATCACACTTGTATCTAGACTGCTTATTCTCATACAGATTGATTTCTACTTCAGTCTCTCTCGCTCACACTTTCTCCGTTTTCTGAACAATTGTTATTGCTTTTCAAGCATGCTGATCACACTGGACAGCAGAATAAGTCATATAAGTCATCTTATCATACATTGCATTCGTGTATGTGTTGATGGGGTTGCTTCTTTGAAACCTCAGAGCTCATAGATTTGAATATTAGAAATGTGTGCATTCATTAAAATCATAATGTGGAAGTGATGAGGCAGCTCTGAAGTGATGAGACAGCTATAAGTCCGCTCTGAGTTCATTATCAGAGAGATGCATCATTTGGGATCCTGAAGTGATAAAATGTAAGTACTCAGACTGTTTTAGAGCTCTTTCAGTAGCAGTCGTTGTAGCTGATGTCAGTAGTCTGGCAAACCAGGTTAACACAGGATCTGAGAAGCAGCTAAAGAAGCATGTATCGTCAAAAAGCAGAATGTTTAAGGAATGTGGACCAAGGAAAGAAAGAGTCAGGAATAACAGGAACTAAGAAAGAAGAGACCAAGAACACGAGGCACAAGGACACAAAGGGCATGTGAATCTTAGAACCAAAGACCTAAGAAATGCACCAAAAACACAGCAAAGAAACAGAACTAAGAATACAGGAAACTAGGAACCCAAGCAACTTGTGAACATGGGGAACTAATGAAATGGGAGCAAGGAGCCAGGAATTGAAGGAACTAGAAAAACATAGAAAAAACAAAGCAAGAACATAAGGTACTAAGCACCAAAAATTCAAAGAAGTAGAAAATAATGAACAAAGAACACAGCTAAAAAAGAATTCAAAACAGAGGCAACTGTGAATCAAGGAACCTGGGATCATGTGGAACTAACAAAACAGGAAGACAGAGGACCAAGAAACAAGGACCAAGGAACTATAAAAGAAGAAAACAAGAACACAGTGCACTAGGACACAAAGAACACAATTGTGGAAACAAAGAACTAAAATGGGACAAGGGAACAATGACATAGGAAAAAAGGGAACCTCGAAACAATGAACTAGGAACAAAGGGTAAACAGACACAAGTGAAAACACTGATTAAGTGGGTGGAGCTAGAGCAGAGATAGAAGGACTGATTGAGCATGAAAAACTACATATTCTACCATTATTACTAGTGTTGAACCAATATTAGTACCAGTACCTGTACCTGGAATACGGTACCAGTATCCAATGGTCAAAACTTCTCATATTCACCATTTTGGTATTTAGAGCATTTTACAAATCACACAAAACAGAAAATATTGAGAACGCCCATTCTGAGGGTGAAGAAGGGCCTGAACATTTTTTGCAGTTAAGTCTTAATAATCAGCATTGGCTCTGTGATGTTTTTCAGCTTGTGATGTTTAAATCTCTGCATTAAAGGGAAGAAAAATGAAAGCAGGCACACAGCAGCAGCTTTCACGGGACCATGACGCTGAAGTTAGCTTCTTCTATAAATTTCACATTCCGCCTTAAATAGCACAGCAGTTACTATACAGAGCCTCAGGTGCCTGACTGTAACTATGACACCATTTAAGGTGGAAAGGGAAATAAGCCTAAGAAGCCAAATTCAGATATCATATAGCATGTCTGTCTTTAGTACATTTTAATGGTTTACCGTTTTTGATGAGCTTTTTGGTTTTGATAGTTTTCATTTGCTATAATCGTTTTAACAGTTTTGATGGTCTACAGTTAGTCTTTACAGAATTTTGATGAGCTACAGTTGTCTGTTTTTTTTTTTAAATTATTTATATACCTGCAAATTTCTCCCCAATGTAATTTAGACTTTCCTGGTAGGGGGCAGACAAGCATAGGTCTCCTCCAACACCAGTGATGTTAAGCCCCTTTTTTTCCAAACTGCTAGTGAGAAGCCAAATACAGCTGTCACAAGGACATATGCACTTACAGCCTAATGCTGATGCTATAAATGAGATGCCATCATGTAAATTCTGTAATAACATTTAGCTCACTATAGAGGCCTTGCAATGACGTCACAGTTCTCCACTGTCTGCCATAGTGAGGGGCAACATGGCAGACTGTAGTGTATATGAAAACGAATATCAACAACAATTGAGGATAAGCTTATTAATCGACAAAAGCTTAATGTAGTGAAAGGACTTGATCCCTACCTTGTAGAGAAAGCACAATTCAGTCAAAATGTGGAGGCATTTCCCAGAATTTCGTACAATAATGACAATGCAGTAACAAATTCAGCTTGGATACTCTGAAAATAAAATAAATGTTTGTTTTT
Source organism: Crenuchus spilurus (assembly GCA_036984385.1). Lineage (NCBI taxonomy): Eukaryota > Metazoa > Chordata > Actinopteri > Characiformes > Crenuchidae > Crenuchus > Crenuchus spilurus. The sequence continues at coordinate 8,324 of BRDA01046177.1, forward strand.
AGAGTAATCTAGGATGGTTGGCAAACATAATTGTAAATTGAAACAACTGTCCGAAAATATGCAACCTGTCCAAGTATTGCTAGTTGAATTTATCGTGGTCATGTTGTGGAATCACAGTAAATATTATTTGTCACAGAAATGCAATACAACTTAAACCAGAGCGTAAATTAAATTGTTGACCATGTTGACATCATAACTTCTTAAAAACGTACGTACCATTAATGAAGTGATCAGAATATACATGTTCAGGCTCTCTTCAGTAATGTGGTCAGAACGAGCTATCCGTGAGAGTCAAATTCTCCATTGAGTTTCTGATCATTCCTGAGTCCTTAATGACAGCTGGAAGCCTGAAGAAACTGTGGTCTTTCTCCCTATTTTTACGGTTCCTATAATCTACAATAACACAAACACATTTTTTTATCCAAAACCGAGTGTATGACAGACCAAGTGTGTACTAGCTTGCCCCTCGTCATGGCGGAACGGAAGTTTGAAGGACGCCTGCAAGGGGTCTATTGCCCTGACTGTGTATAAAACCTGAACCAAAATTTGGCCCCGATTGATTTGATATGTATTGGTACTCGGTAGTACCAGTGTAATTTGTAATTGGTGTAGTTAGTACCCTTAAAAGTACAGACTTCAGTATCCAATCCTAATCATTAGTATCACTAGTAAACCTGTTCTGGGCCAGTAGTCCAATGGTAAGACCCAGAGCTGTGTAGCATATTTATTGATGATGTCTTGATTTCATCTTTTGTATTTGCATGAAATAGTTAATTTCACTGATTCAGTTTCTCAGCTCTAGCAAATCTGCTCTGAAATGTTTAAGGCAGTATAACACATTTGGGTCCAGCACTTGTCTGTGGAGAAGCAGAACACTTGTGATCTGTGCTTCAGACTTTTCTGAATACCATTACATCTCACTTGGACAGCTGTCATCAAGTGGAATTACCTTCATGACTGCCAACCTCAGCAGCTCATAACCTGTTTCTGAAAGTTTCTACAGAGAGATATTGAACTCTAAAGCTGCCATGTTCTCATCCAACATCTTGTAAAAGTCTAAACCAATCAATAATCCAACAGGAGGTTTCCTGGTAGTTTGTCTGGATTACCTCATGACTCTTTCATCAGAATGAGGGCCTGTTTGTTCTTCCTAATTGTCTTCAAACTGCCTTATCTAGTGCATCCCTGAAGAAGATGGTTTTCTCTTGGTGGCTCTGCCTTGTATTCTTAGGTAGTTGTTCTTTTTGATGTCTTCCTCATGTTCTTGGAGGGAGTAAGCCTCCCTGCCGGAACACTACCTTGACAATCGGAGGCTACCACAGTCCAATGAATGCCAAAAAAGGAGGATGAGTTGCTGTACTGCACTATGCCTGGAATTATGACTGTAATCTGCCAGCTTACGTCAGTCCCGTAACAGGTTCAGTTCAGGAATCTCAGAACCTTGGTTCTATTCAGTGGACCCACTTTTTCACCAGTTTTGATCAGATATAAGGAGGGCATTGCACAATCCACAACTGACGTAAATGGATAGTAAAGGAAATTAAATAGAACCTCTGGTGCTGCTTTCCCATTTCCCTAATGGTTTTAGCAAAGCTCAGATTTTTTCACATTTAGTGCACTGATGTTTCTGCACTGCACAGGATGTTCGTTAAACCCTCAAGTCTTCACATTCTAGCGAATACCCTGAACCCTGGACAACACACAACAAATGCTGCTTCTTCAGCAGAACACTGCACATCCTAATCTACAACTGGACTCCCACAGCACCTCCATATTTTGGCTAGATTCTAAGTTGAAGCTATGCCTGATAATGATGATCTTTCACAAAGGATTGCATGCCTTTCTGTAGTGCTTAAGTGAATTTATCTTGACCTAGTAGAAAGAGGGACCCATAGGAGAAAGTGTCTCTTTGAGCTGTGGATCTTTTTGATCTGTTTTACTGCTGGAAAAGCTGGGAGTTGTCCTGAGGGCCTTAAATATCCAGGGCTTTAAAATACCACTACTTTTCATCTAGGCTGCCCTATTAGATGAGCCAGCCAAGACTTCTGTACATATAGTTAGGTGGATAGATTCACTTTAATGTGTGCTACAGTAGCAAAAGAGCTACTGACAAGTAATATTTGAGATAGTAAGCATGTTTAAATCCTGTAGCTTACAGTTCCATTTCTATAGCACTTTTCTAGTCGCTTACTGCTTTCTCAGTTGAAACAGACATTAACCCTCTAGAGTCGGCTCTCCCACCAATGGGATATTAACAAAATTCTGCTAAAACATTTTTATAACTATATATATACAGCACCCTCCATAATTATTGGCACCCCTGGTTAAGAAGTGTTCATTGGCTTCTAATAAACGCTTTTTAAAGAAAAGTAATATAGGACAAGAATGCAAAAAAGAGAAAATCTGAGCTTTAATTCAAGGGCCTTTATTTGGTGGGGAAAAAAATCTCACATTAAGAAATAAATCTTTTGAATGAAATCATGTGTGCCACAATTATTGACACCCCTGCATTTAGTACTTTGTACAACCTCCTTTTACCAACAAGACAGCACTTAATCTTCTCCTATAACTCTTCACAAGATGGGACAATACAGAAAGAGGCATCTTCCACCATTCCTCTTTGCGCAACCTCTCTAAATTGTCCAGAGTCCTGGTTCTTCTCCTCTTCAGCTCTCCCCACAGGTTTTCTATTGGGTTGAGGTCTGTGACTGAGATGGCCATGATAGGAGCTTGATTTTGTGCCTTGTGAACCATTTTTGAGTAGATTTGGCCACATGTTTAGGATCACTATCTTGTTGAAAGACCCAGTGATGACCCATCTTCAGCTTTTCGGCAGAGGCCACCAGATTCTGATTCAAAATGTCCAGATATTTCACAGAGTTCATGATCCCATGTATCCTTACAAGGTTCCCAGGTCCTTTGGAGTGGAAATAGGCCCACAGCATCACCAATCCTCCCCCATACTTAACAGTGGGCGTGAGGTGTTTTTCTGCGCACTCATCCGTAGTGTTACGCTTACAGTGTTTGTTGCCAAAAAGCTCTATCTTGGCCTCATCTGACCAAAGCACACAGTCCCAGTTAATATCCCAGTACTGCTTGGCAAACTCCAACCATATACACTTTTGAGTATAACTCAGAAAAGGCTTTCTCCATGCATGCCTCCCAAACAGGTTGTTGGCATGTAGATAGCGTCTGATGGTTGTCTGGGAAACCTCATAACTCCAAGATGCCACCATTTGATTCAATTCTCTTACAGTGAGCTTTGGATAACTTTTTACTTCTCTTACCAGCCTTCTCACTGTGTGTGGTGGCAAGATACACTTGTGTCCTCTTCCAGGCTTGTTTGTCACAGTTCCAGATGTTTTGAACGTTTTGATGATTGCTCTGACTGTAGATAAGAGTATCTGCAGGTCAGTGGCTATTTTCTTGTAGTCATTGCCTGATTTATGAAGGTTGACACACATCTGCCTTACTTGAATAGTGTGTTCTCTTGTCTTTCCCATGTTTAAGAGTGAATAAGAGAAATAGGCCTCTGTTTAATGCCATATTTATACCCCAGGGAAACAGGAAGTGATGAATTACTAATGAAAGGTTCCTAGATACGTTAATCCGCTTTATAAACTACAGTAGAAATGACAAAAATGGTTCAAATACATTTATTTCCAAGAAATTGTTAAGGGTGCCAGTAATTGTGGAACAGGACATTTTATGGGAAATAATTATTTCTTAGTCAGGATTTTTTATTTATTTATTTATTTTTCACTTGAGTTAAAGGTTGCTTTTTACTAAACTTTTTCAGAGTGAGATTATTCTTCTGCAATAAAAAATTTATTTATTTTAAGGCTTTTAACACATTTTAACTAAGGGTGCCAGTAATTATGGAGGGCACTGTACATATATATTTATAGGTTGAATCAAAATATATTTTTAGATATTTGTTAGAGGAGCTTAAATAAGCAGAAACACATTTCTGAGAGTGAGTCACACAGGTGCCATTATTTCCCATCAAAATGACAAAATCTGTCATTCATATGAAAATGACATGGTAATTACGGACATGACATTGGTAGAATAGCGACCGTGGAATGTGTGTAATGAAAACAAAAGTCTCTCACCTGAGCAAATGGTGAGTGTTCACACCCATCTCATAAATATTCAATCTAGGAGCCACTGAATGAGTGATACACATGTCAAGTCACATTTGTTTTACTTTAGAAATAAAAGTACATACGATTTCTAAAAACTATAATGAGCAGTGTGTAGCTAACACCTCTGTTTATTCAGTTCAGAGCTCAAAAGTCTTGGCCAGAAATGTTTAGAAATTTTTTTTTCAATATATTAGCACATCTGAAAATGAAAGACTAAGTTTAGAGCTTATATTTAAGTTTAGAGTTTATATTTAATCAAAATATAGATTTATGACACTCTTACTGTTTTGACACTGTTGTTGCTGAACAAAAGCCTGTGTAACACTACATCAGAGTGTCTGAAATACCATCAGACTCCCGGGGGTTAAAAGAGTCACCCCAACCTGCAACTATGATTGCCATCAACCTGGATGATGCTGTTTCACCTCTCCACACATTAGATAATATGCAGACAGGTGAGGACTATCTCCTGTCCATCTTCATAACTGCTTAATCCAGCTCACGGCTGTGGTGAGTCCCCTTACACCTTCATTGGGTGCTGGCCAGGGCATTACACTAATTTAACCATAACCAATACCCAATTCACCTGACCTCCATGTTTTTGGACTGTGGGAGGAAATGGAGACCACAGAGGAAACCCACACAGACATTGGAAGAACAAGGAAACTCCACTTAGATGGGGAATCGAACCTGAGAGCACAGCACTTGAGACGTGAATATGCTAACCATCGAGCCAACCTGCCACCCCAACACCCTTACTCTTACACAGGACATGACCAGAGATCTCTTTTTACGTCTCATCCAATAGACAGTGCAATTTATACCATACAGTGTCCCTGTTACAGCACTGGAGGATATGGATCCACACAGAACACACAAATAGCACCTCCTTTTGTCCCCATGAACAGGATTTCCAAGAAAAGCCACAAAATTGTGCTTGGAGGTCTCCCACCGAAGTAAAACTACAGCCAGACCTGCTGAGCTTCAGTGGATTTGCATGTTATGTTGTGCAGGTGCTTTGGCTGCTGGCACTATTAGATTATGCCAGTTTGTGGAGATGGAGATTATTAGGGATGGGAAACACCTCTACGCTTTTAGAGGAAATGACCAGGGATCGTTTTCTGACCTCATCTGAAAGACGGCATTTATACAGTACAGTGTCCCAGACACTGCACTGGACCAGTGGGATCCACACAGAAATTGTGCCTATAGTCACCAACATGACTTCCAGCAGACAAACAAGCTTTTCCTGAGGTCTCCCATCCAAGTATTAACCACAGCCAGACCTGCTTAGAGCCTTAGGTAGGTGAGATGGCTTCTGGCCTCCTTAATCAGATCAAGATAAAGCAAATCAGGTTTAAATATGAGGGTAAATGTGATTTCAAGAGGAGTAAGAATTACGTTCATGTTTGGTATGGTGTATGCCATTGTCCCTTGATCCACACATCTCTCTCTCTCTCTCTCTCTCTCTCTCTCTCTTTTATATCCCTCTCTCACATCTTTATCTCTCTTTCATCGTCCCCTTACACTTACCCTTCCATTTACTCCCACCTTTCCCTCACACAAAGAATGCTACACTGCACTCAGCCATATTCAGACCTTCATAGTTTGAGGATTGATCTCTCTCTCTGTCTCTCTCTCTCTCTCTCTCTGTCTCTCTCTCTCTGTCTCTCTCTCTCTGTCTCTCTCTCTCTCTCTGTCTCTCTCTCTGTCTGTCTCTCTCTCTCTCTCTCTCTGTCTCTCTCTCTATCTCTCTGTCTCTCTCTCTGTCTCTCTGTCTGTCTCTCTCTCTCTCTCTCTCTCTCTCTCTCTCATCCATCCTGATAAAATGTGTGCTGCTTGTGTTGGTGTGCACCCAGCAAATCTGCATAATAAGCGTGTGTATCTGCACATGTTTGTGTGCTAAAGTGCCACTGGAGTGGTCTTAATGTGCTTTTAAATGTGCCGTAATTGTGCGCGGCGGAGTTTGGAGTGTGGAGGTGTGCGAGAGGTTCAGTCTGACTCACCGTCGCACTTAAAGAATCTTCACACACACACACACACACACACATTCACACACTAATGAATCTGCAGCATTCATCAGAGCCTGCCCTCCTCCACTGTCCTTCTATTGTGAGTTTAAAGCGGCTCGTACAGTCTCATCACACGGCTATTGAAACACGCTCACGACAATCAAAGCTGAGACTCAATCTGCGCTCGCTTATGTAAGGGCCTTTTTAAAGCTCGCTGCCCTGGTCAGGCCTGGAAACATTGAAATCAGCCTGCTTTTGGTGGGAAGATGGTGTGTGTGTGTCCTGTAAATGGGAAGATATTGTATTGTGATGTCATAGATAGATAGATAGATAGATAGGTAGATAGATAGATATATAATTTATTAATCCCTTGCGGGAAATTCAGGATGTCATGATGCACTAAGAAGATGGGTTTGAGGATCAATCTGACTATACAATATTGTATACACTTGCATGACGTATTTAAGTAATAGAACACGAGAGGGAGTGTGTTATCGCGAATAACATCACGGCTGTGATTTGGTCGTAGGCACGAGCCGAAGGCGAGTGCCGTAGATCATCACAGCCGTGATGTTATTCCCGATAACACACGACCTCGAGTGTTCTATTGCTTTTATGCAACAGTTTTTTTACAAAATAAATGAAAAAAAAAGAAATCAAAGAACCTCAAGAAATTCATAACGAATATGCTTTAATACGGCCTTCCGCCAAAAAGTAGTTCCACAAGTGTAACTGTAACAGTTCCCTGGCCTGTCTCAAAGGCTACAATAAGGCGTATAGTTTATACAGGCTAACAACACGAACGTTAACTTTAAATCAAAATTGGGATTAAGCGAAGATTAAGCAGGAAAAAATACAAAATTCAAAATATAAAAA
>BRDA01046179.1:0-11455 GCA_036984385.1 Crenuchus spilurus
CGCCGATATTCCCAACACTGGTTATTTGTATTTCTTCCGGTAATTGCTAAGCTCCTGCGCCCTGGCTTCTTCATAACAAGTTAATTTTACTAAATGTTGTGGTTGTAGTTTGTTGTCTTTATTTCACCACAAAACTGTAACTTTACTGGTGATTCTGGGTTTTGTTTACTGGTGAGGAAAAGCGGAAATATGAATCTCAAATGAATATACAATATTAAACTAACTTTACCACAGTTACAAAACAGGCAACAGCAGTAACAGCGTTTAAACGACAAGCACCATGACCTCTACAAAGAGCTGAAAACTGGTTAGTAAAGTTAATGGCTATGCCACAGAGCTTTCTTAAGTGGTTAGTGAAATATTTCATTTGTAACTGTTTACTTCGGCGATAAGCTAATTACTCTCCTTCACATATGAACTAATGATGATGCTCATGTGTTCACGTTTCCATCTCATTTAGGCTGTAAAGCAGGTAGATTATGTTATTAGTCAATTTAATGTGGCTAATTTTAAACAGTAAAATATTAGTGTTTAAAACAGAGCAGTGGTTATAACTTCAAATTATCATTGTTCATCTCACTCTGTTCATCCAATCAGTCTACCATTACATCTGTTCTAGACAGTCAGACGAGGAACAAATAAACTCCCTAACATCCAATTACAGAACCAGAAATGCCATGTTTGAAGTATGCATTATATAGTAATTTTATTGCTTTATTTAGCAAGGTTTACTTTTAATTTAATTTTAAAAATCATTCTGATTTTTCAGTGTTAAATAAACAATTGAATTTCAGACAAAGGAATTACTTTATATTTTTGTTGTATTTTTGCCAAAGTATTTCTTTGGTATCGAGAATCATGATACTATGCTTAGTATAGGTATCGAAGTCAAAATTGTGGTGTCATGACAACCCTATTGGCCACATGCTATGCTCCTCACAAGAAGGGGAACCAATCACAGTCTCCACTCACACCTGGGATTTGGAATTATGCCATCATAATCATCATTCAGGTATTAATCTAGATTAATCTGTGCAGAGCTTTCACTGTTTTGCAAGCTTCTATGTTAAGTATGGTAGTTCTTAGTTACCAGTGTTACTGTTTGTGAGGAGAAAAGTCTCTCCTGTTTTTTTTTTTTTTGTTGTTATAAAATAGTTGTACTTTTTTATTGCATTTTTATGCCGAAGTTTTACAGGTGGTGTAGACTTTTTGTTGCAGAGTGGTTCTACATGTCAATACATCATCAGATGGTTTCAGCAAGTTAGAAGGTTCTGTAAAAGCACTCGAAACAATACAGCAATGTACTGAAATTCGAAAATATAATTTGTACTTTTGAATACTTGAGTATTTTTAAATGCATGTACTTCAGTATTTTAACTTGAGTAAAATTTTGACTGAGCAACTTTTACTTGTAGTTGAGTAAGATTTGACCACAAGTATCAATACTTTTACTTAAGTACTAGAGTTGAGTACTTTGTCCATCACTGTCTTTAACTGCTTTAATGATAACAATAGGAAAAGCAATGTGAGACTGGTTAACCTGGTAGGAAACCCATCAACTAAGCACATTCTGAAAATGCTACATAAGGCCTTCTTAAGCTAACAGAATGTTCTATAGGCTATAGAAGAAACACATAATACAGTTATGTTTGCTCTAGAAAACAGTAAAAATCCAAAGTAAGCAGAAGAGAGGGGTGCATGCAAAAAATTTGGTCCAAACCATATATATATATATATATATATATATTTTTTTTTTATTTATTTATTTTTTTTTTTAATCCAATTTCCTCCCCAATGTGTTTGGTAGCCAATTGCACCATCCATTTATTGACTCTCCCTAATACTTGTAATGTCCCTGACTCTAGGAAGGTGCAGACTTACACAGTCCTCTTCCAATGCATGTGAAGTCAAGCTCCGCCTCTTTTCAACTGCTGCCATTACATTGAGCTAACACACTCGGAGGAAAGCGCAGGATCCCCAGTTCTGATTAATCGCCTGGCAGATACCTCAGTCAGCCAACATTACTTAGAAGTGCTGGGAGAGAGAGCGCCATCTTACCTGTCTGGAGAGAGCGCAGCCAATTTTTGCTCTCTGGCCCTGGCTGCTGATGGCTAGCAGCATGTCCTGGGATTCAAACTCGCAATCCTCATATCATAGTGTCAGCACCTTAATCCACTGAGCAAATCGGGACCTCCGCCCAAACCATATGTTAAATTCATCAAATAAATTGTGCACTAAAACTTGTAGAAAATGTTTAAATTTAAGTTTATTCGCTACTGAGGACATGTTAACTTGACCGGCGGTGCACTGGTTTTTGCATAAGAGTGTAACACTATAACCGCTAATTCACTAAAGAATACCCATTACAGTCACACCCAGCAGTGATGCTAGTAGCTCAGCATAAACAAATGAGCCACAGTTATTACAGCATCAATGAAAACCAACAATTCACAACACAAATCATTCATGCAGATTATAACGTCCGCACCTGGAAAAGAAAAAAACTGTCAAAGCTTCATGCTTTTATGTTAGCATTGATTTTTTTCATACACTAGATGTCCAAAAGTTTGCAGACACCTATTCATCCAGAGTTTCTGAAATCAGGTGCATTAATAGAGTTTATTCTCCTACAGAAGAGCTTCTGAGAATACTTTGCAATAGATGTTAGAACATTGCTGTGAGGGTTTGATTGTATTCAGCCATGATGGCATTAGTGAGGACAGGTACTGATAATGATTAGTTCTGGTTCACAACTTCACTCCAACTCATCCTAAACTCCATACACCTGAGAATACAATGACCCTGCTCAGCAGCCCAGTGCTGGCTTTATACTATTCTAGTATAGTGACTGTAGGCTCATATGCAGCTGCTCCATTTTATTAGCAGTGCTTTTCTATGGCGAGTATTCCAGCTGTTTATGTGCAGCTGCATGTCTGTATCTGTAATAGGTCCAGTTTTTGGACATGTTTATGAAAACCATGTAGCTTATTTTTACACCATTTTTAAATGCCAGATACCATCCGCAAGTCTAATTCATGATGAATCCACCAATAGAAATGGTCCAAAATGACTTGAAATCCAGTATCATTCCATTTGTTTACATTTCAGAGAGATGAGGTTTTGGTTTATGTTGACGGCAATGATTTCTAAATGTGGTGACATGTTTATGGTCTCTTATCTGTTTTTCTTTGGACAGTCTCTCTCTCTCTCTCTCTCTCTCTCTCTCTCTCTCTCTCTCTCTCTCTCTCTCTCTGTGTGTGTTTCATGCCTTTTCCTAGACTCTCATTCTCTTTCTCACTTTGTACTTCCCTCCCCAGCTTCTCTCTCACACTCCTTCAGCCTGATGTATGAATTAAGCAGTTACTCAGCCATCAGATGTAAGGAGGGGTTGAGGAGAGAGAGAGAGGGAGAGAGAGAGAGAGAGAGAGAGAAGAAAACAACAACAGGAATGTGCGGACTGTTGTGAAATGTGACAGAGTGTGGGGGAGGATAAGGACCACCACTACTTAACGGAAATTACGAAGGAAAAAAAAACATCAAATGATGAGCAATCCAGCAGAGAGACAGTAAAGTAGCCATTGCATTCCACACAGTCCGAGGAGGGCTGGAAGGCAAACACATAAGCAAGAAATAAAATCTCTTAGGCCAAAACACTCATTTCATTTCATCTGCCTTTAGTCAGGCACGCAGTCAACTTTATTACAATCAAATCCAAATCCTCCATAGCTTCTGCTTAAAATGTTCAGTAGAAGAGTTTTGTGACCTAAACTTACAGTCAGGTAAGACATTTTAGTGTATTTTAGTTCAGGAGCTATGAAGCTAATGTAGCTAACAAGTAACAGAAGCTAATCAAAAACTTCATCATAAGTCATCTGTGACAAACTGGTAGCTAATCTCAAACAGACTCAATTGTGAGATTTTCTGTTATATATAAAAGCAGACAAAAATACAGACAACATACAAGCTTGTCTTGTTAGCTACATTAGCTTGTAGCTCCAGTGCACAGCTAAAGAAGCAAGCTAATATGGATAATGAACAATTCTGATGCGCCCAACGATGGATTGGCGCCTGGGCTTAGCTAGGGTAGTGTTTAATGCCCTGCCCTGCGCCCAGTGAAGGGCTAGGGGAGTAACCGTGACCCTGATCAGGATTAAGAGGAAGACAGTGGGTGGATGGATGGACTGCAAAAATAGAGTTTTACAGTTAACACAAATGCAGGATTCAAACTGTTTTGGGTCTGAGCCCCTTGAGTGAGAAACGAGCCACAAATTAAGCACTAGCCATTTATGATACCAAAGCGCTAACAACCCATCCACCCATCTGAAAGCCCTGACAACCCAATTCAACCCAGTTCCTGCCCAAATGTAGTCAATCAGCTGAGGTGTGTGTGCGTCAATTTTACTTAATTAGTTTAGCGCTGGAATAGTATAATATAATGAAGTTAACATGTAACGGAAGATTAGCAGTTAGCATTGCACAAAATGTTCTAAAACTGTTCTAATATGAATAACAGTGACCACAATTAATGGCAGAACTTAGAACGGTCTTTTTTAAACTTGAAAATTGTACCTACTTTGTGTGTTTTTTAAAACAAAGAGAAGCACAATTTTATACTCAAGAATTATAGCTAACACGTATTTGTAGCATTTTTAATGAGATAGCCGTTTAGGACATTTGTCTGGGTTTGTGTCATTCATTTAAACATGACCATTTCACAATCAATTTATGCTTTAGATTTAAAGACCGTTTGTTACTGTATCTTTAAGATTTATATAAATGACAATTCTGATTGGATACTATGTGACCATAATATAGTCCTCTTATATGTTTCACATGCTTACAATGAAACAGCTCTTCTTATCGGAGGTTGGTTATCAGTGCACCTGCTGCAGTTAATGACCACTGAAACTCATTCCAGACAGTTCTTCCTTTGTTCCTCCCTTTGCCAACAGTACAGTCATAACTATCTGTTGTTTTGTAGATGTTGTATGGTTTGTAAAGGGTTCATCTAGAACACTAATCAAAGGCTTGGACACAAATACTCATAGAAGCACTTATTTGTACCAACTTGGAGCTCTTAAATAACACCTATAGAGCCTTATTGAGACCAAATTAACAAATCAGAGCCATCTTTTAGCTTTTTCAAATGAGCCCTGACCTTTGCTTAGCTTTATATCTTCCACGTGAGATGCTTTTCCAACAAGACTGAAGTTCTACATACACCACACACCTCCAGCACCAAGCATTATGATTTTGGGGTCCTCTCCTGTTTAGACCTCCCACTCGTTGTCAGAACCTTCACCAGCAAGTCATATATTACAGTCTTAGGTGGAACATTATCTACAGAGGTCCCCTGGTGCCAGAGGACAATGCTCCACCACATGTAACCCAATGGAAGATCAGTGGGGACCCACATCAGTGAGAAATTATGTTATTAATATTGAATAGCATATTCAGCTCAGTTCTTTTGCTTTGACCTTAAAGGGTTAAGATCATGAAAAAACATCCATTCAGGTGTGTCCACTCTGTAACTCAAGCATGTTTCTATTGTATGAAGATCCTGATACAAAGCTTAAGGACAATGGTGTAAGGTCATTGTATACACAGTGTGATGTCATAAAACATGAGGTCATGAACGTGTCAGTGTGATTTATTAACATAAATGTGTCACAATTACACTTCTAAATGACTTGATAAAAATATCACGTATGTGTCACAGATACAACTTAGATTGAAAACTGTGTATACAGTGGTGCTGGAAAGTTTGTGAACCCTTTAGAATTTTCTATATTTCTGCATGAATGTGATCTAAAACATCATCTGATGTTCACACAAGTCCTAAAAGTACAGTGGCGCTTTAAGTCTAATGTACTGTAGCTAGCAAGACAAAATAACTTAGCATAGCATAAACAGTAGCAGCAGCCATCTTGAAACTTGAAATTTCTCTGCAATTTTCTCCAGTTTTATACAAACAGTACTGCATAGAGTATCAGAAATTCCATCAGTACTTCTATGTGAGATTATTTAACAGCTTGACACAGTTTCAGGAAAGTTTGTAAAGATTAAGCATGCATTTTAAAATATGCTAATCGGCAGGGATAAGCTAACCTATTATGTGTTATATAAATTAGCCTCATCACTTAAGTGAAAAAACTATTAAAAAACGGTTTGTTCACTAAACACGTCATGGCTGTTTGGCTACAGATGGAGCAAGAGGAAAATAATCCCAGATTCCCAAGAAGTTCCAAAGAACTTCTCATGAAAAACATGCTGAAAGTGAGACGCGGGGGTGGGGGAGGAAGTCTCGTGATCTAGTAGATTATAAACAGGGCCGGTCTCTGTCAGATACACACAAACACCCACACACACACACACACACACACACACACAGAGCCACATGGACCAAGAGATGTGCCTCTTTCAGCATTTCATGATCGACATGGGTCAAGACATAAACAGCCCCAGTGACGCCATAGGAAGGGAATTCCACCATACGTAGCATCCCAAAGCAAAACGTAAAGGATGTTCCATAATAGGGAACATTCTCTGGACTTTGACTGATGTTATGCATGTTATGTTCTCAAAGTAACATTAATAGATCATTCTGTTGTCATTACACAGCCTTGACTAACGTTCCCTCAATGTTAGTGAAAAACCTTTCATGTTAGGAGCTTTCTTCTTAACTTTTTAGACTCTCTAACTTGAAAAAAACCTGGGAATTTTAAGAAAATGATCCATGAACGTCCAAAATTCTGGCAACTAATGTTCCCATAAACAAAACTGAACATTTGGAGAACATTTTTTGGAATTTGCTCAATGTGCATAAAAGCACAGCACAGCTTCAAATAGCCTAGAAGTATGAAGGATATCAGCATTACAACAGAACAATATCATGACACGTAATATTATGAAAGATTGTCTAATCATAACAGGATTACTCTGTTCCTTATCGATGTGAAACCCAAACATGGCTCTGCATAGTCAAAACAATAGTAGACCATGACTCTGTGTGAGACTTCATGTAGAGGCTCAATTTGGAAATGCGTGTTTATGTTTCAAGTGATGTTTACTTCAATTATAAACAGTACAGAGAATAGCAAAGCATACTGAGAAAAGGAACAACATAGAACATGTATACTTGATTCCTGTGTGAATTAGCATTGGATAGCTTTAAACTCAAGGTTAAACTCATAATAGAGTCTATAGGGCCTTCCTGCAACACTCCTAGCTGGGGGAAAAATGCCTCAACGCCAGTATTATCTCTCAACTAAGCCAAGTGGGTATCAATCTGCTATTGAAACTCAACAGCTAAAAATATATGTGGGCAGTTCTGTATGCAGTGCATTGGTAGCCTTAAACTGAATGTTCCATAAAAAACAATCTATACATGCATGTCAGACTGACTTAAAGCATAATTTGGATTTGATTACATTAGCCTCATAACTCCAGTACAAAACTAAACTGTGACGTGAAAGTGACACGCTGACCAATGCTCTTGCCCTCAGAGGAATTTGACCTCTGCATTTAACCTGTCTGTGACCGTCAGTAACTCAGGGAGCAGTTTGGGAGTTAGGTGCTTTGCTCAAGGGCACTTAATTCAGGTCTTGACCATCCAGTCACAAGACTGGAAACCACAAGCCCACGACTGCCAAACATGTCTGTTAGTATGAGTCATTCCCAGGGGCGGATTTGGAAGTTCTGGGGCCCCAAGGAATGTTATGTCTGTAAATATTAATACTTTACTTAAACATTATTCATAATATTTTATTAATATTCATAATATTTTATTACTAGTTAATATTACTTATTATTATTAATCATTGTTATTAATAATAAAATAATAACATTCATATTAATCATTAATAAAACCCCCAATAGATTATTAAATATTAATAAACTGTCAAAAGCATGCAACATAAAATGTTTGGACTGTATGGTCAATAGACCTCATTTACATAAAATTATACCTAATTTTTGAGTAAACATAAGCTGAAATTCTGAATTATTTTGATAGTAGTTACACTTGGAGGCATGTAAATGGATGGCTTATCACAGACTGGCAGACGCACACACACAGACACAGATTCAAATGTTAGTGTTTTAATATGAAACATCTGATAATAAAAAGGTCTAGCTGAGGTGACACAGGCAGAACAAACATCCAATATCTTAACAACTTACAGTGCCTGCTGAACAGGACTGTGGGCCAACTTTAAAAACACTAGTTTACAAATCCAGAGGCTGTATGATGGAGTGATAGCGGGGATGGCCAATCACCTTAGCAAGAAACGGCAGAGCCAATCAATGAGCTTGTGGGCGGTCTAAAGGGAAACTGGCTTCAAGATTTCTGCTGGGTCCTAATGCTCGACCTGTCTTCATGTACAATACGATATAGCGTTTGGACGAAAAATCTGCAGAGAACCAAAACTTTATTTATTTTTTTGCCAACCTCTTTTGGCCAGCAGGGGACCCCCTGATCTCTGGGGCCCCAAGCAATTGTGTGGTTTGCGCAGGGGTGTCGTAGTGGGGGGAAAAGTGGCACTGAGTTACCAGGGTGGAGAGGGCCCTTGAGGAGTCTGGAATTTTATTTTCCTTTAAATTAAACAAATAATAATATTTAATAATAGAGGGCGGGGCCCTGGGCATTGCTTGTGCATAGTGCCCAGAATTTGGTGCTACGCCCCTGGGTTTACGTGTTGGTTAAGTTCGCCACTGGTCATTCCTTTTACTGATAAGAACTAGGTTTCTCAAACACATCTTAGCACAGACATCATTGTTAAAGCAGCACATTATACACTCTCCACCAGATAAGCTGTTCTTAATGCTATGAAAATTTAAGGAAATCAGGACCTAATAACTTTTACTGCCAAGAATGTAGGCGTGAATCTGTCCTACTATACATGGCACACTAATAAAAACAAATGCCTTCTTATCTCCCATCGTTCATTCAGATAACATCACGTTGTCTGCAGGTCCAAGCAAGCCCATTATCGTATGACATTTCTAAGCCCTTCTAAAGTGAAGTGAATAGAGGAAATAAAGAAGGGTACTGAAAAAGCTACAGGCTTAAACAAGAACAATCTAATCAGGTCTTTGTCATCTATTACTGCTGAAAGTGTCAAATTAGCTAAGCTGGTGATATGAATGCAATGGAAGCACCAGGGAACTAGAACAATTGAGTATTGTGAACAGGTCTTCAAACTGAAGCTCCCACACTGTGAAGGCCATATAGCAGAAGTTGGCTGGTGTTTTTGATCCCAGGAGGCCAGTTCTGCAATGTTTTGTTACAATAGCTTGTTTATAGATTTGGGCAGAAGAAAAAAATGGTCAGAGATCAGTTTAGAACAATACATCATCTCACAGTAAGAAATAAGTGTTTAATTACATTGAGTCTAGTGCAAACAGTGGGCGTTGCTTGCCCTCTAGCGGCAGAGGGCTTTAACTGCTGTCTCAGTAAAATTCCACTCGCGCGCTAGAGCGATAAGACGTTTGATTCAGTTTCGCGAGCCAATTCTTTCGAACCGCCTGTTTTAATGATCTAACGTTATTCACATAAAATTCTCTTTTCTTCCATCAACTACTCAATTACCCATGGAAATTAAAAATCAGAAATCCAGAATCCCAAATTATTATATTTTATATTTTATTATACATATATATTATAATCACTATTCAAACAGTATCAACATTAAAACAAAAAAAAGGCTTGAAATATGTCACTTTAGATATAATGAATATAAAATATATGACAGGTTACCTTTAAAAGTGTAATTATAATCACAAATGAACTTTATCACTTTTTCACAGATTTTTGGAGATGCAATGATTCCTGCAGTGAGTTTGATGTGTACGATAATTCGTAGGAAGCCAGCTAGTGTTATATAAAATATTTAGAAAATGATTTTGGGATTTTGGGAGTTTCAATTCCAATAAATGTCCAAATGTTTACTGACAAATCAAGTTGCGCTAAAGAAGAAACAAAGCAAGTCACAGTTTGCAGTAAGAAAATTCTTTTGAAAACGTTAAAGAGACTTTTTAGTAAGTCATAATGTGGTCTTTAAAGGAATGGTTCCTGCAAAAAAAGTCACATTTACATATTTTAGCCTAAATATAATAAATCAGACAGACTAAAGATTCTTTATTTTTAAACTATATCTACAATAAAAATATGAGCAATAGGTTTTGAGTTCCATAGACATTCATTTTTAGCTACATTATCCTGGTACATCTCCAAAAATGCGAATATCATGAAAAAATGTGTTCATAATTAAATTCTAAAAATTAACTTGTCACATGTTTTATGTTCATTGCATATAAAGAAACATATTTCAAACATTTTTTAAATGTTGATACTGTTTGAATAGTATTTTACTCAAAATGTGAGATTCTGGATTTGGATGAGATGAACAGTTGCTTTAATGCTAGGCTTTCAATTCAAAATGTCAAACTTCTGCTCAATTTGATACACTTGTACTTGTGAAATGATTCACCAGTAATGAAACAAACAAATAAGTTCACTGAGTCTGCATTCAAGTGAGCATATTCTAAAACTGCAAAGGTTCAGACATGTTAGTCATCCCATTCCAGGAGGCCTGGAGCCTTTACTGGTAATTGTGCCTAATGGGCTCTTGCTGAAGAACTCTAGGCCTGATAAGAAAACAGACTTCCCAAGGTCTGCGGTCACTGTAGCCCCACCCAAACGTACTTAATGGATTACAAGAATAAGGGGTGTGAACTGGTAAGGTGTACAAGTTGCAGTATTTTGTGTGTGCATATTTGTGTGTGTTAGAGAGCTCAGGTTACATAAACTGTAGACGAGAACGTTCATTGCCATTTGTATGAATAGCTTGCCCTTTCCTTTGCAACTTCTCAATTCATATGAGCTACAGGATATTAACAAACCCCCCTGTGGGACTTCTCTCTCTGTATATTGGCAGGAAATCACACTGGACCTACTCGATGGGTCCCTCAGGTCAGACAGGTAATACATGCTGCGTTCATTCATTCTTCATTGTAGAGAATGAACTGTGGAATATCACAAGACAAACATATAGACTAAGCCAGTACAATGAAGCAGATATTGGGTCAGAAACAGGTCATTGTGGTGCCCAATAGACAGTTAAATCTGCATTGTAAACCCCCTAATATACTGTAATAAAACTAAAAACATTTAAAATATATGTCATTGAAGAGAAGATAAAAACAAGCCTATATAACTCTAAATAGGAAAAAAATGAAACCCAATAACGTCTGTATATGGTCTGTATGTTTTCAAAATCAAACTATTTCAATCAAACTATGTGAAAAAAAATGGAATAACATCATAATATACTCAGTCTTTTGGTTCCATAGAAGTACGGATACTATTTTAACAAAAAATAACAATTTGTGAATAAAAATATAAAAATGACATGTAAATGAACTGGCATTTTTTGTTGTTATACTACATTTAGTT
>BRDA01046182.1:0-32781 GCA_036984385.1 Crenuchus spilurus
TCCAGTAGAAATGTTGTGAAAGCGTCTGAAACAAGCAGGTCATCGAGTCCTCCAAGCTGATGTGCAGAACTGATCAACAACTACTGTACAATTTTAGTTATTGCAGTTGTACAGTTATTGCTACACACCAGATATTTAAAGTCAATGTTAACAAATATTGTAATATGAATGAATGAATGAATGTTACATTTATATAGCACCTTTCAAGACACCCAAGGACGCATTACAATCAACACACTCTGTTTACACACACACACCGGCAAGAAGTTGCAGCCAGTCGTGCACAGCGTACTCTCAACCGGAAATGACCGTCCACCAGGAGGACTGCATCGAGCACTAGGGGGATCACCCAGGACAGAGTGCCAACCATATCTGGGCAAACATACATACACACATTCATACACAGACATACAGATTCATTCACACACACCAGGGTAATTTTTAAGAGTATCCAATTCACCTGATCTCCATGTTTTTGGACTGTGGGAGGAAACCAGAGACCCCTGGAGGAAACCCACGCTCAGATGAGGACTCGAACCCAAAACCTCAGCTGCTAACCACTAAGCCACCGTGCCGCCCAATGCCTAATGCCTTCTCCAAGAGATAATTGGAGCCAGGAATCAGCCAACCTGGAGCCAATCAACATGATGAAATTGGATGTGTTGGTAAAAGCTGCCCTGCCCTATAAAATACACACACCAGTTTTGAGGTTGCTGTTTTCAAGAAGCACTGCCTGATGTGAACCATGCCTTGCACAAAATAACTCTCAGAAGACCTGCGTTCAAGAATTGCTGACTTGCATAAAGCTGGAAAGGGTTACAAAGGTATCACTAAAAGCTTTGATGTTCATGTGTACACAGTAAGACAAACTGTCTACAAATGGATAAAGGTTAGCACTGTTGCTACTCTCCCTAGACGTGGTCATGCTGTAAAGATAAATTGCAATAAATTGCAATGAGGTGAAGAAGAATCATAGAGTGTCAGCTTAAAACTTACAGAAATCTCTGGCACATGCGAACGTTTTTGTTGACAAATCTACAAGAAGTAAAACATTAAACAGTAATGGAGTTTATGGAAGGACACCATGGAGGAAGCCACTGCTGTCAAAAAAACAGTGCTGCACATTTGAAGAAGACCCTGGATGTTCATTCCATAGCAGTACTGTCAAAATATTCTGTGGACAGATTGAGCTGTTTGGAAAGAACACCCAACACATGTGTGGAGAAAAAAGGTACAGCACACCAACATTAAAACCTCATCCTAACTGTGAAATGTGGTGGAGGGGGCATCATGTGTTGTGTTGTTTGTTGTTCTATGAAGCACCTTGGTCCTGAAGGAACGCTGTTTTGTTTCACAGTGTACTGCTCACTACTGTATATGGTTAAAATGAGAATAAAACTTGACTTTGACTTGATGATTTGGGGCTGCTTTGCTGCATCAGGGCCTTGACGGATTGCTGTCATCAACGTAAAGATGAATTCCCAAGTTTATCAAGACATTTTGCAGGAAAACTTAAGAACATCTGTCCACCAACTGAAGCTCAATGGAGGATGGGTGATGTAACAGGACAACAACCCAAAACATAGAAGTAAATTAACAGCAGAATGGCTTCAACAGATGAAAATACGCCTTCTGGATGGCCCAGTCAGAGTCCTGACCTCAACCCGATTGAGATGCTGTGGCATGACCTCAAGAGAGTGATTCACACCAAACAACCCAGAATATCGCTGAACTGAAACAGTTTTTTGAAGAGAAATGGTCCAAAATTTCTCCTGACTGTTGTGCAGGTCTGATCTGTAACTATAGGAAACATTTAGTTCAGGTCATTGCTGCCAAAGGAGTGTCAACCAGTTATTAAATCCAAAGTTCACATACTTTTTCCACCCGGCACTGTGAATGTATACATGCTGTATTCAATAAAACAGGAAAACATATTTTTTTGTTTAAACAGACTGTGTTTGTCTATTGTTGTGACTTAGATGAAGATCAAAACATATTTAATGAGCAATTTATGCAGAAATCCAAATAATCACAAAAGGGTTCAAATACTTTTTCATGTAACTATACAGTTTAAGGGCAAATGTTTACATAATCCTGGTCAATTAAATGAATGGTCAATTAATGAGAAACAATTAGAAGCAAAGCCAGAGAAACAACAAGAAACAAAGCCAGAGAAACAATGAGAAATAAAGCCAGAATGAACAAGTCACATGGGCACGCTAATGAAAACTGTTTGGAAGAATAACTGCTCCAAAATTTAAAAAGTTGACAACCAAACTGTACAATATCCAGGACAAACAATAACCGAGGTTCCACTGTGCTCACTTTAATACCTGTATACCAACAATTCCTAATTTCACCCTGTCTATGACTAACCCATTACATCAGCAGTTGTAAATCAAGCCTTTGGTCAAAGCTAAGCAGTTATTCCTGTCTAAAATAAAAACAACTTAGACTGTAAATGATATGCTGCTTCCCAACATAGTAGGTTTGTTTTACTGTTGAGCAGTATTGGCTTATAGCTGACAAAATTTGAAACAATAAAAGAAAAACGTCTAAAATATGTAACTTTTCATGTAATGAATATAACATGCGAGTTAAATTATGAACACAAATGAGCCTTTTCATAATATTCTCATTTTTGCAGACGCACTAGTATTTCAAAGCATATCAGCACCTCAATATGGAGCAGCATAATCTCAACATGGGATTTCATCATCTAGCCATAATGAGATCCACAATAGAGATTCTGAGTAGAATTGGAGAGTGTTACTTCCAGCAAAGTAGTTTTATATTACAGCATCTGTATTATAACTGTATTTGAACTATGTGGATAAATAATAATATCTGCATAAATAATAGTAAGGCTAAACACTGTCCTTTATTACACAGTATATTAGATATGCACTACAAATCTTTATCTGTACAGTACAGCCAAAATGTGAACCATACATTCATAAAAAATGTATCTATTAAAAGTATACAAAGCCTTCTAACAAAATAATATACCATATATATATATATATATATTGTGTTTGTTTGTTTGTGTGTGTGTGTTTCTGTCCGTTTGCATAAAATCTTCAAATGCTGCTGCTCTGGATACTCAGTCTTCTATTGTAGAAGGTGAGGTACTACAGTGTCATGGTATTTAGGTCAGTTTTGGTGTCTCCAACAAGTTGCTGACAGTGTGTTTATATACTATTTTACAGCTGTTTACTCTGCACCAGATATTTCATACATAATTTAAATAGGACAACCTGGGACACAAATATGGTGGATATGTGCTTTAAGCTGCATTAGTGCACTTATTTCACTAATGTTTGAGCAGATACATGTTTATTTTGAAGACTCTACTTTAAAAAACACATGAACCTATTCTAGTGATTAATTGTGTTTACTGAGGTTGTTTATGGACTAATATCTCCTATTCTAGTGATTAATAGTGTTTATTGAGGCTGTTTATGGACTAATATCTCATTCTAGTGATTAATAGTGTTTATTGAGGTTATTCATGGACTAATATCTCATTCTAGTGATTAATAGTGTTTATTGAGGTTATTCATGGACTAATATCTCCTATTCTACTGATTAACCTTTTCATGGATGATGGACAGTTAATGTCATTATCGTCTATGACATTCATGCATGAAAAGGTTAATAGTGTTTGTTGATGCTGTTTATGGACAAACATCTCTTATTGTAGTGATTAATAGTGTTTACATATCTCCTATAATATCCATCCATCCATCCATCATCCCACCCGCTTAATCCTTATCAGGGTTGCGGTTAGTCCCCTAACCCCTCACTGGGTGCAGGCCAGGGCATTACACAATCTCCGACACTCATTCATTCATTCATTATCACACCCGCTTAATCCTTATTAGGGTCGCGGTTAGTCCCCCACCCCTCACTGGGCGCAGGGCAGGGCATTACACTATTCAACTAAGCCCAGGACAGGGCGCCAGTCCATCGCTGGGTGACACACACACACACACCTACGGACAATTTTTAGAGTACCCAATTCACCTGACCTCCATGTTTTTGGACTGTGGGAGGAAACCAGAGACCCCGGAGGAAACCCACGCAGACACGGGGAGAACATGGAAACTCCGCTCAGATGGGGAATCGAACCCAAGACCCCAGCGCTGAGAGGCGAATATGCTAACCACTAAGCCACCGTGCCCCCCATCTCCGACACTATTGTGTACAATATTAAATTTCATGATGCTTTGTGCAAAATTTGTGATAAACTTTTGGTTGAGAGTAAACAGCTGTACTAAAGCATCTAAGTTCACTGTCAAAAACTTGTGGGAGACACCAAAACTGAACTAAAAAGCAGTGACACTGTGTGTATGTGTATGTGTATGTGTATGTGTGTGTGTGTATATATATATATATATATATATATATATATATATATATATATATATATATATATGCAAAAAGAGTGTAGATAACAGGGGGTATTCATAATATTCTGATATGACTGTCATGTCATGTCACACGCCGTCATCGCTTTGCGATGGTAGGCTGCACAGACGAGTCACTTCTCCCCAATGCCATCTGTCTCTAGTTGCTTGTAGCAGGCTAGCACAATTCAGTCCATGTCTTGATGTTATCAACCCAGGTTATGTATACACTCAAATCAGCAATCTCCAGTCACATAGACAACATATACACAGACATACAGTATATACTGTATATCTAATGTATGAAGAGTAATGTCAGTAAAGGTCAGGGTGCATTGATATTAAATCAAATCAAACACTGCTGTGGTCAACTACAGACAGAGTTATATTCAGGTAACCCCCCCACCCCCCCCCAGAGACAGAAACACTCTCTCTCACACACACACACACACAAAGCTGTTCTTCATGTTACTCTATGTGCAGCAGTTCAGTGAAGGTAATTTAAATTCTATGAAACTCGTATTGGGATCAAAAAAATATAAGAATGCATTTGTCAGGCTCTATTTTCCTTGTCTTGTTGCGTACCTGAAGAATGTCCTTGTTAGATGAAGCCCCTCCTGTTGCCAACACATGCGTTCCTGGAACTAAACAGAAGAATATGTTACTGTTATGCCAAGTGCACACCATTGCCTCAGGTGTAGAATACTTTAAATCTGTGTGTGAGCGTGTGTGCACATTATATTCCTATAACATTTCATTTATTGGTTACGCTGACATTTTTTTCCTCGAAGGCTGAAATGACAAATTAAACTTTATTCTATATTTGCAGCACTGTATGAAGTTGACTGAATGGAGTTTAGTGTGACAACAACAAAGGCTCATATTCAAGAGACTTCTCAGTAGCCAATACTGGTAAATCCAGTCCTGGAGTGCCGGTGTCCAGCACAGTTTGGTGATGTCACTGCTCTGACACTACAATTAAACATGCTAATTGCCCGCTGAGTTGAATCAGGTGTGTTTGATCAGGTAGATCACCAAACTGTGCAGGAAACCGGCACTCCAGGACTGGAGTTGCCTACCCCTGGTCTAGACTGTACTTCAAACACTGAAAATAGGCCCATATGGTATGTTATGTGGTACAACATATAATTTGTTTTAAAATTTTTGTTTCTAGCTATGCTAAAGCAAATATTAGGGTCGTTATAGTCCTCCCCAAATGCTATTCAGCTCCACTGCCCCAGCCCAAACAAAAAAACGGGAATAATGATGTTTGTATGGCCCACCTAGCCCAGAGTGATGTTAATTTTCTGTTTGCTGGGGACCGCTGTACAGACATTCCTTCCATCTATACCCAACATTATGCTTGTATTTAATCAAGTAACAATTAGACTGCTTTTACTATTAATAAAGCTCTATTTAGATTGGATTAAATGTATACAGAGTCCTGCTGTAATTTCTTCTCTGCTCCTCAGGCTAAATTACTATTGTTTTTAAATTACGACAGAGCTTGTCTGATCATTGTTGGGCTGTCTGATACAAATCAAAGTGATTTTCCATGCAAACATCATCCTGCATGGGAAAATAAAGAGTTTGGGCTGCTGCTACTAGCCAAACTTAATCTCTTAACATGGAACCCCGAAAACCTTCATGCATCACAAACCAAAAAATATGCATGCTTTTGAGGAGTCACTTAATCTACTTGCTCTGGATATGCTACATGGGAGAGAGTTATGTGGAGCTTAAACAGTTTGTGTGGACCCGAGTGGCTCAGCAGACTAATGCACTCCCACTATGATCTGAGGGCCGCAAGTTTGAATCCTGATGACTGCTTGCCATCGACAGCCAGGGCATCATGAGAGGAGAATTGGTCATGCTCTCTCTTCAGGTGTGCAACATTTCGCACTCTCCCTAGCACTATAAACAATTTCGACTGACTCGGGCATCTGACAGACGATCCATCAGAACTGGAGATCTGTGCTTTCCTCTGAGCGAGCTAGCTGCCCGTAATTCAGAAAAAAAGGCTCAACGTTACTGGCATCAGAGGAGGCCTGTGCTCATCTGTCCCCTCCCATGACAGGTCAGGGACATTGCAAGTGATGGTGATAGGGAGAGTTGATAAAAGGGCTGGGTTAATTGGCCACTAAAAACACATTGGTTCAGCATGTTTGTGTGTGCATGTTAAAGTGAGTTCAGAAGTCTGATGGTTTTGGAGGTATAAGCTTCTACTGAGTCTGGTGGTCTTGCTCCACATGCTGTGGTAGCATTTGCCAGAGTGCAGAAACCTGAAATAAAGAGCAAACTGTGAGTGCAAACATGTTTTCCTCTTGACTCTACTTCTGAATGGCGCTACAATATTTACAAAGAGTGGAAACAAATTACAGCAAGATTATGAGTGGGTGGGACTAATTATGTCACTCAATTACATACTGTAAATATATGCTGAAAACAGCAGAATCTCTACAACGGAGCTCTTCATTTAAGAAGCTCTAAAACTGATATACACTAAGGTAGAATATATATTAAGTCAGTTCCATGCTTTAAATAAATCAGATTGACTTTTACAAGATTCAATTCAAACATTTAACCTAGACTGACCAACATTCTAAGAAAAGCTTAATGTTAAAAATAATATTGGAATTCTCACAAGGACTCCAAACTAAAGGCCTAGCTCCAGCAGTCATAGAATATTTTTGACCTCTGTATGTATATTGAGAATATGTCCTTGTAGTGTTTTGATCAGTTTAAAGAGGCCTGAGCTTGGTTCAGGAGAAGCTCCCTCTTTCTTCAGCATTCTGGCTGCTCAATCTTTCATAGCCTGCAGTTCTGCAAATCCAAGCAGAACTGTGATTCGTGTACGCTGGCATCACTTCCCCACCAGAGCCGCATGAAAGGAAGCGAAACCCACAATGGCTTTTCTCCCTCTTGCAGCATATTATCATCACCCCGCACAGCCACGTGGCGCTACCCCTTCCTGCATGCACTATTAAAACCTGTCACGCCACCAAGAGTAGCCTTGGGGTGCCAATAAGAATGAAATGGATCCAGTCCGAGCCTTGCACGATTGATTTGTTGCTTCGTTCCCGCTCTTTCATTGACCATCAATGACGGCTGTACATCAAAGGTCGGGGTAGGGAGGAAAAGCAATTATAATTACACACAGAGAGAGAAGAAAACTGCACTGCCATGTAGGAGGAAGGATAATGCAAGAGAAAGAAAGAAAAGAGGAAAATATAAAAGTCTTAGTTAATGCAGGGTTGATGCTAGGCTTTGATGAATGGATGTTGTGATGGGAAAAGGCTGCTAAACCTACTGTTGCAGAATGAATATGTGTGTTCTCTGATTCAAGCAGCTCTATCTCTGCAATACAGAAACATCTGAAAAGCCATAATAGTAAATGAACATGAGAAAAGAGCAAGTTCAAGGTTGCATAATAGCCAAGTTTGAAGCATTCATTTGAATGCTGCGCAAAAAAAAGGAACACAAATTTCTCTTTGTAGAAGTGTACAGCGTTTTTATTTTTGTTTATGAAGAATAGATCGATTACTAAAGATCCAGAATCCAAAAGAACACTTTGGGGACTGACATCTGTTCTGTCTTCACCCAGTACACTGTCAATAATCTCTTTGCTATTACTATTGACAAAGATGGCACTGGAGTAAACATATGACCGTCTGCACCAAGCTGTTTACCTTTGCATCTTTCATCTTCTGAGAGAAAGAAATCGATACAGCATTGCATGTAGGAACACAGCGGCCACAATGAAGATTTCTCCATGTTATCAGAAAGGTTGTTACTCAAGCCACAAGACAAACTTGTGAAGCATTAAATGCTAAAGTTCATTATGAGCAGATTCATGAAAAAGAATCAAGTCTATTCTAAACCATCTACTAGAGGTGTAACATAACATTGGCCTCGTGGTCTTGTGATCAGAAAGTTGCTGGTTCAATCCCCTGGCAGCACATAATTGAAGAGCCCTTGAGCATTTAACTCCTAAACTGTTCCACAGGTGCTCAATAGGGGCTGCATACCACTTCAGGCAAGTGTGCTCACTGCCCCCTACTGTGTTCACTAGTATGTGTGTTTCACTGCATGAATAGGTTAAGTGCAGTGGTGTGGAGGTCAAATTTCACTTTAATAAAGAGGAGACTGGTCACTGGTTGAAATATGAACCTTGCAACATTTGACTATAGTATAGTATATATAGTGTAGTATAGCCCTGCCCATCACCAATAGGCATATTTTCAGGGTTCAGGGCGATGGAAGCCTATCACAGTCTTTCAACTGACACGTGTACTGTAGATGCATCATCATATACAAAATGTGCAAACCACTGTAAACAAAAGAGGTATGCACATACGTAGTAGCCTGAATAATCTGAAAAATCACATTATTTGAACCCAAATTTCATTTTTGTAAGGTATACCATGTTTGTCAGTTTATACTAGTGATGCTAAATATGTATTTTAAACATTATCATCTCTCAGTGTTGGATACACAGGTCTTGTGAACCTTCACTTTCACTATCTGATGTGACCCCCTTGGGCACCACTTGCTGCAACTAAACCTTTCCGGTAACTGTTGATAAATCCTGCACAATGGCCTGGAGAAAATTTAGCCTATTCCTCTGTGTACAACAGCTTTAGCTCTATGAAGGTGGGTTTCGTCACATCAATGGCTCATTTCAGTTTCTTCCACAACGTTTTGATTGGATAAAGGTCAGGACTTTGACTTAGTCACTCCAAAACCTCTTTAATTTATTTTTTATCATTCAGTGTTTAGGGTCATTGTCTGTCTGAAAGACCCATATTCTCTAGAGCTTCAGTTCATGGACTGATGCTTTTTCCTTCCAAATTTGCAAGGTGTCCTAAAATAGGTGCAAAGCATGGCACTACCACACCATTTTCACAGATGGAATACAGTTCTTATGCTTATGCAGTGCATTGCTTTCTCCAAAAATATCAGTTCTCATTTGAACCAGAATTGTGGCCGAAAGCTGAAACTGAAGGACCCTGGCGAGTTTCACTGCTTGTGAATGAAAATCGCTTCATTTCCAGGCAAGAATTGCTTTTAAAAGTCAATGCAGGTTCTTCACAACCCAATTCTGAGAGAACACTCCACAGGGAACTGTACATCATGAACATATGGAGCAGAGTGGCATGACTTTGTGTGCTGCCGGCCATAATTCTGAGGAGAATGTCCTGTAGGCTGGGATTTTTGCCACTGCTTTTACACCTGTATGACCGTACACGTCAATACACCTGCAAATTCAGCTACATCCTTCACACAGGTTTTGGATTTCTAATTTTAATGAGCCATAAGCCAGACTGATCAACAGCAAATAAAAAAAAGCTTGAAATGTCACATTACGGGTAATGAATATAAATATGAAAGTTTATCTGTGATGTCGGAGGACAACCAGAAGTGGTCATAATATGTGTGCATATGCATTGGTAGACTATACTTTCACCCTCGGTATGTCACAATCCAACATGACCCTGACTGTACATGGGTTTGCTAATAATATCAGACAATACTGGCAACTGGTTTATTTGTATTAGCAAAAACACATTTTTATACACTGTACTGCTCATATCTAAAGTCATTCTTAGTGGTACACCTCAGAAATACAACAGATGTCACTAGCTCAGCAATACAGGCTGAGTTGGTAAATCTGAATGCTAAACACCATCATTGCCATATAATAACAACAACATGTAACATGCATCAAGACCTTAACATCAGCAGCTACTAAAATCAAACACAACATTGTCTGATATCAGAATTTTAACCCCTTAAAATGGTCTCAATTCACAGTGGTCAGGTCCTACAGCTACATAGATACTCTACAGACAAAAGTATTCAGACACCAGCTCATTCACTGTTTCATGCCCATCATTACAGAGAACACAGCTCCACTGCACCACAGCCTGGCATTAGACATGGTGCCAATGGTTATCTGCTCCAGAGAGTCCTATTCCATTGGCAGTACTTCTCTACAGGGACTAAACCAGCTGTGTTTGCAACTTAAAGTAGATGAATGTGTTAATTAGAAGGCGTGGCCACATACATTTTGACATATTGTATATGTTCTACTATATATTCAGAACTCAAAAATATCTAAGTGGTGCAGTGCTCAGAACCTGTCCACTGATGAAGAGCTAGAGGAAGACTACTTCTATGCTACCTCATTATAATTGTGAGAGCAGCAAACAGGCAAGCCAGGGCAGAGTGGTCACGAGCACCTCGGATCTTCTCTCAGCTACTAGGATCAACCAGAATAGTCCGAATGAGTTCTGAGAACCTTGTGCAAAAGCTCGGGGAATAAGGCCAGGCTGTTCTGAGCAGAAAAATGTAAGTGAACAGAAGGCTGCCGAGTGGGTAGTGAGGCTAACAAAGGCAGCTATTCCTGATTATTCCTCCCTTTTCTCTGAGGGAAGCTCCTGTAAGAAGCCTACCGCTGCGTACACGGAGTGACAGAACGATTGAGATCACCCTTATTTGCATTAATCAAATATTTATGAGAGCAGCTCTGCGCAGTGTGTTTGTGTATGTGTGTGTCTACACATTTACAGCCTTCGTACACACAGAACACCAACCAGGCCAGTGCAGCATAATGCCGGGCCACTGCATAATCTCCAGTCCATCATGTGCACTCTTATGAATGAACATGTCATCAGCGTTTCATCTTAGCAAAGATGTCTGTGACGGTGGGGTACACTCACAAATGGACCGACGGTGCGGATATTGTACATGTCACGCTCCCCACGGGCTGTCTGTGCTAGCCTTGGTTCTGGCATCTCAAATAATGCATACCACTTTATCTCTACAAGCTGAACTCTGCACTGTAGAATATACCCAATATCCAACAACCACATCGCTGGAAGCACAAGTATAACAAACTAGATAATGAATATGAAAAGACCTTTGTTGTGCAAACTTTTGAAAAGAAATTAAGATGATGAACATTTTTTTTTTAACTTACTAAGCCTGTAATCCTGTACAAAAATAATAAAATACCTCGCTTGTGAATCCAACACAACAATCCATTTTCTCATATATCTTCAGTGGTTAATCCTCTAAATACACAGTAATGAAAGTTGTGCTTAAGCTGAAATTAGAATACTATTAAGTAAAGGTGGATGATGTGATAAATGGGAAACTATAATGCCAAGATTATAACTGGTCAACATCAAGTCAAGACAGAGTGTTAAGTGGACTGAGACCAAGTCAAGAGTCCAGATGAGAGTCCAAAAATATCTAGACTTGTTTAAAAACAAACCATAACTACTTTTTAAGTTGTTTTAGTTTAAATTTGACACCATTTCACAGACAAAGTTTGGGGACAGACAGAATTGTACATTTTATTTCAGAAGAAAGTTTACTTTGATGGAGAAAGTTTACTTTTCACATTAAGTTTAGCAGATATTTTGTGCAAGATGTCCTGGCAACTTGGATACACTATAATCAGAGATATTAATTGACAAATGAACCTCAATAAATAGTATTAATATCTACAATACAAGATATTAGTCAATAAACAACCTCAATAAACATTATGCACTACAGTAGGAGATTAGTCAATAGGCAATCTCAATAAACACTATTAAACAACATAACAAAAGATATTACCCTAACCTCAATACACACTAATGATGACTACAATAGGATATATCAGTCATAAACAGCCTTAATAAGCACTGTTAATGACTACAATAGGTGATATCAGTCATAAACAACCTCAATAAACACTATTAATGACTACAATAGGCGATATCAGTCATAAACAACCTTAATAAACACTATTAATCACTAGAATAGGAGATATCAGTCATAAACAGCCTCAATAAACACTGTTAATGACTAAAATAGGAGATATCAGTCATAAACAACCTCAATACACACTAATAATGACTACAATAAAAGATATCAGTCATAAACAACCTCAATAAGCACTGTTAATGACTACAATAGGAGATATCAGTCATAAACAACCTCAATAAACACTATTAATGACTACAATAGGAGATATCAGTCATAAACAACCTTAATAAACACTATTAATCACTAGAATAGGAGATATCAGTCATAAACAACCTCAATAAACACTGTTAATGACTACAATAGGAGATATCAGTCATAAACAACCTCAATACACACTATTAATGACTACAATAAAAGATATCAGTCATAAACAACCTCAATACACACTAATGATGACTACAATAGGAGATATCAGTCATAAACAACCTCAATATGCACTATTAATGACTACAAAAGGAGATATTAGTCATAAACAACCTCAATAAACACTATTAAACAAAACAATATAGGATATTAGTAATAAACAATGTCAATAAACACTTTTAATGAGATTGTATCTTAACCCCACATAAAATCTATGAGGTACTGTCCCAAGGAAAATGAAAAACACCCAACCGAGCAATACAGACAAGCTGAAGGCCACCATCAAAGCCACCTGGGCTTCAATAACATCTCAGCAGTGACACAAGCCGATTGCCTCCATGTTACACCACACTGATGCGGTAATTCACAGTAAAGGAGCCTCAACCAAGTACTGAGTGTATAAGTGAACATTTCACTTGTCAGAAGTTGTATTTTATATTATTTTCTGTCTTTTTTTATCTCATGACATGTTTGAATAATTTAAGATTATGTGATTTTCATGAACTGTAAGACACAGTAATCAGTAATAAAACAAAAAAGGCTTATTACTGTTTATGGGCTCTGTGTGAATTGTGTCTTTGCATTTGTTCAAGCTGAAACCATGATATACTATAATAATAGTAAAGAAAATATATTAGTAAAGAGAATATGGTCAAGTACTCCAACAGAGTCAAGAGACAGATTTAAGTAGTGAATGTAGCTTTAGAAGAAACTGTTTACACTGACAATCTACAAACACAGCAAAATCCAAAATATGGGATAGAAATGCCAAACACTTTACAACACACACTACAGTTTACATTTTACTGCATTTTAGAAGAGTATGATGTCACATGCCAGTCAGGAAATGACAACATGCCAATGTGGTACGACCCAAACGACAGCGTATCGTCACTCAGGACTGTCAATACAAACCACAATTCACAACAATTTGTCATATTGTTTCTATTGTTATTATATAGTTCTGCTCTGCTGCTGTCAGCACTAACACAAACTGACATACGGTACGTGCATTCATCATCATCACAACAATTAATCTTAAGGCAATATTGTAGTTTAGACAGTCATGCTGATAGAGTTGCTGGTGTGAAGGAGAGAGTGAGCAAGAAAGGGAGAAGGAATGTGTGGAAGAGAGAGGAGGGAAAACGTGTATTTAAGAGAGAGCATGAGAGAGCATATGAGAAAGAGAAAGAGACCATATGAGAGAAAGAGAGGGCATATGAGAGAGAGAGAGCAAATGAGAGAAAAAAGAGAGCAAATGAGAGAGAAATAGAGAGAGCATATTAGAGAGAGAGCATGAGAGAGAGAGAGAGAGAGAGAGAGCATATGAGAGTGAGAGAGAAAGAGAGGGCATATGAGAGAGAGAGAGCAAATGAGAGAAAAGATAGAGCAAATGAGAGAGAAAGACAGAGAGCATATTAAAGAGAAAGAGGGAGCAAATGAGAGAAAAAGAGAGAGCAAAATGAGAGAGAAAGAGAGAGCAAATGAGAGAGAAAGAGAGAGAGCAAATGAGAGAGAAAGAGAGAGAGCATATTAAAGAGAAAGAGAGCAAATGAGAGAGAAAGAGAGAGAGCATAGAGAGAGAGCAAATGATAGAGAAAGCACAGAGAGAGAGAGTAAACGAGAGAGAAAGAGAGAGAGCACAGAGAGAGAGAGAGCAAATGAGAGAGAAAGAGAGAGAGCACAGAGAGAGAGAGAGCAAATGAGAGAGAAAGAGAGAGAGCACAGAGAGAGAGAGAGCAAATGAGAGAGAAAGAGAGAGAGCATAGAGAGAGAAAGAGAGAGAGAGAGAAAGAGAGCAAATGAGAGAAAAAGAGCAAATGAGAGAGAAAGAGAGAGCATATTAAAGAGAAAGAGGGAGCAAATGAGAAAAAAAGAGAGAGCAAAATGAGAGAGAAAGAGAGAGAGCACATGAGAGAGAGAGAGAGCAAATGAGAGAGAAAGAGAGAGAGCACAGAAAGAGAGAGCATAGAGAGAGAGAAAGAGAGCAAATGAGACAGAAAAAGAGAGAGCAAATGAGAGAAAAAGAGAGAGCAAAATGAGAGAGAAAGAGAGAGAGCATATTAAAGAGAAAGAGAGCAAATGAGAAAGAAAAAGAGAGCATAGAGAGAGAGAGAGCATAGAGAGAGAGAGAGAGAGAGAGAGAGAGAGAGAGAGAGAGAGAGAGACTTGACCGAGTGGCCAGTGCACATCAAAGAGCACAGTGAATAATTTACAGCAACAGCAGGGCTAGAGGGAGAATCAATGTCCCTTAACCAGGAGATGGATTTATAGCACATACGTCCCATCAGGGGGCCACAGAGACAGGCTGGAAATAGTGAAGGGGATATGAGGATGAATGAGGTATGATATTGCATCATCATAATCATCATATATGTATCACCACACTATCAGTGATTACTGATACATTGTTGTGTCAATGATATATTGACTGTACTACGCAGTGATGCAACAATCCAGTAAACTAGAACAGTATTGGCACTGATATTAACCTTAACAATTGGATTGGTTACTGACAGATTCTCAGCTATAATTCTAAAACTGCTGTGACATTATAAATAAACAAAATAAAAAAGGTAAATTCTAAAATAACAGGAAAAGATATGAGATTAGCAGTCCAAGGTTTTATTATCATCCATATTGGGAATCCATGACAGCAAATAAAACAAAGAACTAGACACTGATGTATGCACATTAAGTGGACAATTACATAAATACCAAAGTCAATAAAGATATTAGCAAAGCACTACATTAAATATAATCCAAAGGAAACAAAGTAACTTAAAGCCAAAGCCAGATCTGTCCAATGGTAGAAGAGCAGAAGAACATTCCTATTGGACAATCCGCATCACTGGGTCTAAGCCACTTGGCTCACTAACGAATCTTGGGTTGTATTCACAAAGCTAGATAACTTAACGCAGTGCTGAGGACTGTCTAATGACAATGTCCTGCTTTCCTCATTGGAATGGTTTAACTTTGGGCTTAAGGTACCTGGCTAAATTGCTTTATGAAATACCTTCCTGCATTGTAGAATATCCCCAAGTGAAACGGAGAAGCAGAAACAGGGTTGTAACACCACAAACCAGGAGAACAAATAGAGGACAACAGAGCAAGAAGCACAAGAGCACAATTAGATTGCAGGGTAATAGAGATGACAAAGGGGACGAGGCATCAGTGGGCAGAGCAAGGAGAGACAGGGAAACTAAAACAAAACAGAAACACTTGGCAGTGATATGAGAGAGATTGAAAACAAGGAGACAAATGCTAAAGGATAGAGCATCATATGATGTATACTCACATTTCTTTCTCTTGTCTTATAGTATGAATGAATGAATGTTACACTCATATAGCGCCTTTCTCAAACCCAAGAATGCTTTATAGTAAAATTCCAATACTCTAGTCTATTAGTTAAGCTTGTTTTTTTAACGTCTGTTTAACTTTACTTCATGGCATACCCACAGGGGTGACCAAACCTAGTCCTGGAGATCTAGAACCCTGCAGAGTTTAGCTCTAGACTTAATCTAGTGCACATGGTGTAGGTAATGAAGGCTTTCATTTGATTATCAGAGTATAGTGTGATGGATTTAAACTCTCCAGGGTGGTAGATCTCCAAGACAAGGTCTGGGCTACCCTGTTTTAGACCAAAGCCTTATTGCAAAACATTTCAAACATCAGGTAGAGTATTTGTAATGATTTAGTGTAGAAAAACTCAGTGCTGAGGAAAATTCAGGCTCAGTGTGTTTCATGAAGGTTTGTGAACCCTTTAGAATTGTCTATATAAATATGACCTAAAACATCATCAGATTTTCACACAAGTTCTAAAAGTAGATAAAGAGAACCCAGTTAAACCAATAAGACACAAATATTATATCTGGTCATTTATTTATTGAGGAAAATGATCCAATATGAGATATTTGTGACTGTGAAAAGTATGTAAACCTCTAGGATTAGCAGTTAATTTGAAGGTGAAATTAGAGTCAGGTGTCTTTAATCAGTGGGATGACAATCAGGTGTGATTGGGGACCCTGTTTTATTTAAAGAACAAGGATCTATCCTTTCTAGCCTGCAGAAAGACATTACAAAACCATCTCTAAAGAGTTTGGACTCCAACAATCCACAGTCAGAAAGATTGTGGTACAAATTGAGGAAATTCAAGACCATTGCTACCCTCCCCAGGAGTGGTCGACCAACAAAGAGCAAGGCATGTAATAGTTGGTGAGGTCACAAAGATCTCCAGGGTAACTCCTAAACAACTGAAGGCTTCTGTCACATTGGCTAATGTTAATGTTCATTAGAGTCCATCATCAGGAGAACACTGAACAACAATAGCTTGCATGGCAGGGTTGCAAAGAGAAAAACAGCAAAGTCACTGCTCTCCAACAAGAACATTGCTGCTCATCTGCAGTTTGCTAAAGATCATGTGGACAAGTCAGAAGGTTATTGGAAGAATGTTTGGGGACAGATGAGACCAAAATAAAAGGTTTTGGTTTAAATGAAAAGTGTTACGTTTGGAGAACGGAAATCACTGCATTCCAGCATAAGAACCTTATCCCATCTGTGAAACATGGTGGCGGTAGTATCATGCTTTGGGCCTGTTTTGCTGCATCTGGGCCAGGACGGCTTGCCATCATTGATATCATTGATGGAACAATGAATTCTGAATTATATCAGAGAATTCTAAAGAAAAATGTCAGGACATCTGTCCATGAACTGAATCTCAAGAGAAATTGGGTCATGTAGCAAGACAATGACCCTAAGCATACAAGTCATTCTTCCAAAAAATGGTTAAAGAACAGTTACTGGAAACATTTTGCTGCAGTTATTGCTGCAAAGGGGGTTCACACCAGATACTGAAAGCAGAGGTTCACATATTTTTGCCACTCACAAATATGACATACTGGATTTTAGAACTTGTGTAAAAATCTGATGATGTTTTAGGTCATATTTATGCAGAAACATAGAAAATTCTAAAGGGTTCACAAACTTTAGAGCACCACTGTATGTGACTGTGCACACTTATTCTAATGAATGCATTCATCTACTTTAAATTGCAGCCATTGCTGACATAAATGTACAAATGCACACACACAGCTTGTCTAGTCCCTGTAGAGAAGTACTGCCAATAGAATAGGACTCTCTGGAGCAGATAAACATGAACCTATTGGCACCATGTCTAATGCCAAGTGTGAGCTAGAGGGGAATAAAGCTTCCCAGCATTGAGCTGTTGAGCAGAGGAGCTGTGTTTTCTGAAATGATAGTGCTCCATTTAGTACTTTTGAAATTAGTGTGGGATGATGATCATCTAACATCTTGACCTCACTCATGTCACTAAACGCAGTCACATCCTCAGAGCAGGGCTCCAAAATCTAGTAGAAAGCCTTGGGCAGTAGAGACAAACAAATGCAGGATAAACTCTTTTTAGTACCTTTGATTTTAGAAGAAGCAGTGAATGAGGTGTCCTAATATGTTTGTCCATATTATGTATGTACTCAGTATAAGAATACAGAGCTCCAGAGACATCAGGAGAGAAAAAGAGGGATTGGTGCATTCAAAATAATCGAAGCCAAGAAGGTAGAGACGGTGCAAAAATAACTAGCAGTAAAACATACAATATTAAAGATGGGATCTGCTGGGAAGTTTGTGAGGTGATGGTTGTTGGTTCAGCCCAAGCTGTTTTCCTGCATTAGTTTGTAAAGGACAATATATAATTGAGCTGTTTCTGTACACATGTGAATAATTTCTCAACCACAGAGTGCATTATTAATAACTATTGATATGATGTTAGTGAGCAATACTTTTAGCAAAATTCTCCTGTGAGAGGCCAGCTGACCTTCAGCTGAGAGAGAGAGATTTCAGCTATCTGTCTCCCTAGCTAAGAGCCCTGCGGCAAGCCCAAATGTCAAAACACCCTGAGCACAAATCAATAGACAAAGTGGCAGGACGAGGGGGAAAAAACTGCCCCAACCAATCAAAAAATAAATAAATAAATAAATGAAACACAAAAACATCACTCCTGCACCTTCTGTTGGAGATATTTTTGGAAACCAGTGGTCCCCTGATCACTTGCTATATAACTTACTACTTGCCTTCAGAGCAAAGAAAATATTTTTTAGAGCTGAGAAATATGGAGTTTGGAGTATAGACTACAGTTTAACACTTATATTACAGCAAGGACAAAATAATGACACATAATGACTATGGTTGGCCAAAGCAGACATATCCATATCATATAAGAATGTATAAAAATAATACATGTGAGCAACAGGGTGTGGAACACCACTTATTTTCAGACTTGATATGATTATAAGGTCAAAACTCATGTATTATGTATTAAAAAAGCCACAGAGGGCTTATTATATACAAAGCAGGCCCCAGATAAGATCTTTTTAAATGGTAAACAGTGCTGAAAGTAATTTTTGCTCATTCACTAATGACTTTTGTGCAAAAAGACCTAGCCGAGATACACGTGCATAGACAAAACTGAAATTCTTAAATAGAAAATATCCAATGTCTCTTCTATGTTAATTAAGATCAGAATGCTAGTTATGTATGTGTATTTGGTGTTTATCGCCAGCAGTGGCTCTGTAAAACAAAATGTGTTGAGCAGAATGATAACACTATTCCAGCCAACCAGCAATAGAGGTGTTCATGCTTGTGCACAGGACAGGGGGAAGGGGAGGGGCTACGCATGAAAGTCCAGCACTGTCAAGAGGAAGACACAGATGAGAAACGAGAAGAGAAGAGCTAAAGAACAAAAACTAAGAAAGATATTCTTAGATCAGGCAAGGGTGAAGAGCCGTGTTAACATCAGTGAGGCATTTCAGTAGCGGACCTCTGAGAGTTGACAAGGCTGAAGCTTCCTGGAGAAAAAGAAGTTGAATTCAGCTTCATTGAGAGCTGAAAGGCAAGAAAAGAGGCTGAGGAGGCAGCTGTTTTTCTGCTTGACAGGTGAGTAACATCAGCTTTTTTTTGCCGCTTCACAGAACCAAAGCTCAGTATGTTCTTGCCCTGTTTGCTAATGTTTGTGATAGCAACTGGTTAGCGGCAACTGTAGTGAGAGTTTGCAAACCCACAACAAAGGTCATTTTGGTAACATTTCTTGTTCTGCCTTTATTCTCTTATCCTTATATCACAGCATTTGTTTGTACATTTGTGAAGAGATTTATGGCCCCAGAAACCTTGCTAGCTCAGTGTTGTTTACTTTGGCAATGTGCGTCCATCACTTTGGAGGGCATTGCTTCTGAAGGACTGAATGGAGGGGTGTATGTCTTTTGCTGTTAAGTTAAAGACAGAGTATGTGATTTGTCCTGAAGTTTGTTATACAGTATTTCTTGAAATACTCTTTAGAGTTCAATAACAATCAGTATTTTCCTGTATTATTTAGCCAGTGTAGCTAATGGCAAAGCTTTATTTTGTGTGTAATCTACGTATGTATGTGATTGGCAATGTTTACATTAGGTGTTTTCTTAAATGTTAATGAGACATGAGGTAGGTGGAAAGGGTTGTACACACTCTCTCCGGTCCCGTTCACACCTGGCATTAATATGTATATCTGGTGATCCAATCACAAATGATTGCCCAAACGCATAGCCTGTCACACCTGGCATTTTAAATGTGTTTCCTCTGATCACTTGTGATTGGATTCCTCACATTATTTCTCCTGGAGGGGAGGCATCACACACTTTAACACGGTCACTCTCCTGCTACTTTTGTTTTGATAATGAAATGGTTAACAAGCCGTTTCAGGCGGTTTCAAACTTTTCGGTCATGTGGTCTGTTACACCACCTTATGAATGAACATGAGATGAGACACCAAAAGAGATGATAAGAAGTCTCTCAGTTATAACATATTTTTCAATTGGGGCAGAGACACATTTGATGTGGGCGGTGTTTATTCCTGAAGACGCTTTGATGTTCACATTACAAATGTAGTAAATATGCATCTCTGACCACCTAAGAATGTGCATTGAGCATCCTTAACATTGATTATATCCCATTCACACATGTACTTTATGCAGGACACTGATTGGCTCACCCAAAATGCATATTAGTGCCAGGTGTGAACAGAGCCTCTATGTTCATACATTTAAGGGATGTGGCTTTAGAAATAGGGATGAAAGTTGGGAAGTGGGTCCCTGAGTGTTTCAGGGGACTAAGGCAATGTCGCTATGATTCGAGTGTCGCGTGTTCAAATGCTTGCCATCAGCAGCTGGGGCCCGAGAGAGCAAAAATTTGCCATGCTTTCTCCTCAGCACCACTAAGTAATGTTGGCAGGTTCAGGCGTCTGTCAGCCAATCCATCAAAACTGGGGATCCTGCGCTTTCCTCCGAGCACGTTGGCTGCACGGCGGCGATGTATCAGCAGCAGCTCGGAAAAAGGCGGAACTTGACTTCACATGCATTGGAGGAGGCCTGTGTTAGTCTGCACAGTCGTAGAGTCAGAGACATTACAAGTGATGGGGAGAGTCAAGGAATGAGTGAGTTGATTGGCTACCAAACACATTGGGGAGACAAAAAAAAAGCAGGGACTGGTTTGGATTTTTTCAAAAATTTACCAATTTATAGTTTGTAAAAAATCAATTACTCAAGTTTAACTGTACTCTGACTGTGGAATACAGAGTTATGGGCAAAGTCTGTTAACCCTGAGGGACAAAAACTACATGCGCATGAAGTTCCTGAAACAAAATTGAAAAAAAGTCTTGCCAGTGCTGTTTTAATTCAGAGAGACTGTATTTCTGAGTTATTCAGAAATACTTTCTATAATTTTTGGACAAGGAGTGCAGCAGAGATACCGAGACGCTGATTGCATTCCAAAAGTCTCCACAAACAGCAGGGCCAAACAGAGCACAGGTCGGCCAGTAGGCAGAGGAATTTCTCTCAGGCTGGGACAAACTCCCCTCTCTCAGCGCCTGATCGCACTTTAATTAAAGTGTGTTTGTTTCGCCGGCTGTCGGCAGCAAGCTTCCCCGCTTGTAATGTAATTACCCTCACTGTGATTTCTGCTTCAACAAAACTGAGGGGAAAAAAACTAACACTCAGTACAATATAATGAGAAGAAAAAGTAACAGCTGTGCTTTACAACAGTCCTCAAAAGTCAGGGAAAAAAGTCGAGCCAAGCATAACAAACCCACTGTTGGCCAATAATGGGAGGTGGAGGAGGCTGTTTGGTTCGGTGTACAAGCACAAATTTGAGGTCTTAGTGTTTGGAGCTGCTGCTGAATTCCCCTCGGAAGGTGCTAAAGTGGAACCACAGTGCTTAAACAGTGGAGGAGCTGTCTTACCCTACAAGAGCAGCACATTAGATACTATAACCATGTTTCAGGCCACAAAGGTGGTCCAATATCTGACCAAAATACAGATAGACAAAAGTATTGGGACACCTGCACATTCATTGTTCTGTACAAAATCAAAGATATCAAAAAGAGTTTATCCTGCTTTTGTTGGAGTAAATATCTCTCCTGCCTACAGAAGGCTTTCTTCTAGATTCTGAAGAATTGCTGTGAGGATCTGATTGCATTCAACAACAAGAGCTTCAGGATTCAAGGAGACTTTATTGTCATATTATTTCAGCAGTAACTTAGACTATACAATGTCCAGTGTATTGAGCACAGCATGGGGAGATTAGCAGCAATTTATATGAATGTGTGGATAAAGAATAAATATTAGCAGCATACAGTTAAAGTTAAAGTAACCAAGTGTAACAAACTGTCAGTGCGGTGTGTGTGTGTTTCCTAAGTGGAGTTTAAGAGTTTAACAGCCTCGCAAATGAAGCTGTTCTTCATTCTTGTGGTTCTGCACTTTATGGACCGCAGCCTCCTGCCAGAGGGGAGTGGGTCAAAAAGTGAGTGTGCTGGGTGGGTGGGGTCCTTCATGATGCAGGTGGCCGTTTTTCTACACCTAGAGGTGTAGATGTACATGGTGGTGGGGAGGCTGACTCCTACAATCTTCTATGCAGCTTTCACCACCCTCTGCAGAGATTTCCTGTCTGCAGCAGAGCAGCTGCCATGCCACACAGTGATGCTGGAGCACAAGACACTCTCCACCACACATCTGTAGAAGGATCTGAGAACTGAGGTTCCAAGACCAGCTCGCCTCAGCCATCTGAGGAAGTAGAGCCGCTGTTGTTCCTTCTTGACCAGACTGGAAGTGTTGTTGCTCCAGGTGAGGTTTTCACTCAGGTGAACACCCAAGTACCTGTTACTTCCACTTTAGATCCTCCGACATGCAGAGGGGGTGGGCATGCTGGCTTCTTCTGAAGTCCACAATCATCTCCTTCATCTTTTTTACATTGATGCAGAGGTTGTTTTCTCTGCACCAGCCCTCCAGTGAGGTCAGGATGATCACCTCACCTCATCACAAAAGTACTGGATGGAGCACCATCATTACAAAGAAGACTCAATGCTGGTGAGTTTTATACCCCTCTAGCCCACACCTGGCATTAGACATGGTGCCAACAGGTTCATGTTTATCTGCTCCAGAGAGTCATATTTTATTGGCAGTACATGTCTACAGAGAATAGACAAACTCTGTGTACATCTGTATGTCTGTGTCAACAATGGTTGCAACTTAAAAAAGCTGAATGCATTCATTAGAAATGGCGTCCACAAACATTTGGACATGCAGGGAATGCTTTGTCAATTAATTACTAGACTGACATGGAGTCAGATATATATATATATATATATATATATATATATATATATATATACATACACAGCACACACACACACACACACACACACACACACACACACACACACACAGTCATATAAGGATAATATGATCACTCTCGTATCTACACTTATTGTCAGGTTCATCAGCTTCCCTGAGCATACAGGTGCACTTTGTAGTTCTACTATTACAGACTGTAGTCCATCTTAGTGTCACTGCTGCAGTGAAAACAGTGCATCAATTAAAACTATCCAGCCAACAGCATCCTGTGACCAATACTGAAGGACTAGATTAACAACACACACTGTACAGCAACAGATGAGCTGCTGTCTCTGACTTTACATCTACAAGATGGACCAATAAGAGAGGTATATCTAACAGATTAGACAGTGAGCCAACTGGACTACAGTCTGTAACTGTAGAACTGCAAAGTGCACCTACATGGTCAGCGGAGCTGATATAATGAACAAGGTATGTGTACCTAATGAAGTGGCCAGTGAATGTATATATGTATATATATTTTACAGATGCAAAGATATTAGAATCTCATGCTCCATCTAAATTGTATCCAGTGCACGTTTTAACTTGGGCATCATGAACATTTATGCTGGGCACAGATGTGAAGAGGTGAATCTTACCATCCCTAGTGCTTATAGACAGACACAGACACAGACAGGAGGCTTTGACAACGCATGAGAAATGAGAATAAACAGAAAAATATGATAATGAAGAAAATAGTTGAATAAAGTGAAACTCAGAGAAACTGAGTGATGAGGTGAAAAAAGAGAAGCAAAAGACAGACACAGCTGCAAAGACAAAGACAGCACAAAGAGAAACATGAGTGAGAACACAAGGTTTGAGATAAAGTGAGAGTGAACACTTACTGATCTTATAGCCCAGCTTTTGGGCATGTACCCGCTTTGCCAAGAACTGTCCTTCAACCAGAGCTCGAATTTCTACCTCCTGGGTGAAGGCAGCTACCTGTGCAGGACCAGAGCACAAAGGCAGGCTTTAAGAGAAGATAGCAGGCTGATTCCTGCCTTCACAAAGCTTTCTTTCACTGCCCAGGCGTTCCCACAGATGAGCCAGGCAGCAGCAATGACCTCAGCTCACACTATAAGGCAGCTGTAAATCCCACCGTTGATTGAAGCTGCCCTCTCACACTGATCTGAGAGCAGTTTTCAGCTTTCATGCCCAAAATCCAGGTAGGGATGGAGTTAGGGCAGGGCAGTGTGGCCCCAGATCACTGGACAAGGGCAACTTCTAGCCAAAGAGATAATGTCAGCAGTTCACCCACAGTATGCTGACCACAAATAATGGTGAAGAGACCACTGATTGAAAAATAACTTCCAATTATTACTGGAAATGATTGGAATATTGGAAATTATAATGAAACTGATGTTTATTTGACCTTCTGCTCAATTATCAAGAAATTAATTAAGTAACATGTGACCATGTCTGGGGAAATCCGGCCAAAGTCAAAATCAAAATCATATACGAGTTATATGAATATTTTGAAAGAGTGCTGTTAAAGTAATCATCATACAACATTTCAGCCAATTATCTCTTATACTCTCAGAGATATAGCATTCAAAGATATAGCATACAGACACTCAACTCAGTTTGTGTCACAAGACATTAATACATTAGAAATAATTATGAGTTAATCCAAACTATTTCCAAATCTACCAGAAATGAAGACTGAAAGATGAGCCCGGCTACAGTCACTCTGTTTACATCAGCTGAAGACATCTGACCTGTTTACGTTTAGTGGATGGATACATGAGTTCAAACACATTTCTACACTGAAGAGAAGTAGTTCAGGAGCCGAATGACACTCAACAAGCTTGTGTACGTCTGAGGTAGAAGTAGTTCTACATCAGAATCCGAGGGGTCACGGAAAACAGTTTTTCGGGGACAATCTCCAGATTGGGTGAATGGCTTGCTGCACAACTTTTTTGGTGAGTTTAAGTATTTTTGTTCATAAAAACATGTACTACAATAGATATTTGAGACTATTATCTGTAATTTACAGTAATATAAACCAAGTGGCTTATTTTTGTCACAAATGTGATGCACAGACTGAACAAAATTATATAAGTTACCAGCAACTTTGGCTGGGTTTTCCCAGACGGGGTCACATATTGCATATATGAGTTTTGTTTTATATCATATCTGATACATACAGAACCTATTGCTCTCACAATGTTGTTAAAACAAACAAAAAATATACATTCATTTTTACATCCCTTATATATAGTTTCTCTATCATTTTTTGCTTAGAAATCTGCATGTACCCTCCTCTGGTGCATACAGTGCATGGATTATCCAACAGGTTGCAAAAGACATGTATATGATTTTATACAAGAGGCTTTTTCTTATTTACTTAATTCATTATATACAAAAAAACAATAAATGATGCAAGATAATTATCATTAATTCATTAATTATCACACTTATGAGGCTTCAACCATGTATCAAATATGATACCCTTGGTTTTATAGTCAAAGAATCATACAGGTTGTGCAACATTTAAATTAGAATCAGTATAAAAAGGTAAAACATTTCATAATTCAATTTGACTATAATACAAATGTAAACAACTACACTAAATAGCAAACTGTACTCATACTGTACTCAAATAAAATGTAATAAAATCCTAAAATGTTTGGTAGGATGGTAATGATCCTATAAAGATAACATATTAGTTTTTAGAAATAGGAGTCAAAATGCTTAGCTACAAGAAAACTAAAATGATAAAACATTTATTCAATTATAAGAAAATTATTGTACATGTACATTCACACTGTAATCTAATCAGAACATAAATCAGTTGTTCCAATATTAAGTTTGCAAAC
Organism: Crenuchus spilurus; assembly: GCA_036984385.1. Classification (NCBI taxonomy): domain Eukaryota; kingdom Metazoa; phylum Chordata; class Actinopteri; order Characiformes; family Crenuchidae; genus Crenuchus; species Crenuchus spilurus. The sequence goes on from BRDA01046182.1 coordinate 26,122, forward strand.
ACTGCTAGTCTGGGTAAATTAAGATTAAAAGTGCAAATAAATCTTTATGATTAGCAATTTGTTGGACGTTTATGTTTATGTTCACCCAATATCTAATATGTACAAGTACATACTTGTGTATCATGCTGATCAAATCTGTGAATCCCAGCTACTGGGGGCGTGATCTCCACTGCATCGAAATAAATGCCTGAAAAAAAGGGACAAAATAAAAGTCACAGCTGATTGGACATAATTCACCTATTATCCCTCCATTCAACATGGCTCCTTATGGGACAGTGACATCTCTGAATAGTGGGTGAACGTCTGACCCAATTTCCCCCTGATTAAGTCAGAGAGTGATCCACAAACTAAGCATGTTTATCAAATTACTCCTAAGATGCACTCACGGTGACTGATGTTTTTAATCTCTTTTAAGTTATTGGTGCAGATGGATGGTCACCTATGTTCCCACTGTTTCCCATGGGGGAGGACCTCAGGGCTCTGGAGAAGGCTTCCCATGATCCTCCGGCACATTCGTTACGGATCCTCTCCCTGGTCAAAGAGCCATTCTTATAGCTAAAAAAAGAAGAGGAGGCATCACAGGTGACAGGCTAGAATTGAAGCCATGCAGGTGCACACTAACTAAACATCAGTGATGCAGCATGTTTCTATAGGCTTTTATTACCCATTGTCAACAACCAAGGACCGTGAAGTAAAAACAAGGAAATGGAGTAATTTCAAGGGCCATTTGGGTTGAACTGACGTAAAAGAAAATAAACGACCACACCATCTTGGGCATTAAAAGTCAGGGAAGGCTAAGCTAGCGGCTGACGATCAAATTGATTTTTCCAGCTGTCAGTCCGGAACAATAAACAAAACTACCAGCCGAAAGCTCCCTGCATCCAGCTATATCCCAACATCAGCAAAGGGCTACCAGCCAGCCACTCTCTGACAATACTATAGACACTGCTGAGTTCTTCTGTGGAGGAATCACTTTTTGGTTACACAAAGAAACTTTCAGTAGATGACTCGTTAAAGAACTTTCTTTATAACTAAAATGTACAAGTGAGAACCGCATATAACATAAAGGTGCTAAACTAGGCAGCATTGTAATATTGCAATGTAAAACTCTGGCAATGTACATCACTGAGAAGCGAACATGTAATGTAAGGAATGGACAGTGAATTAAGTATAACATTTAATGTAATTTTTTTAGTTGAACACATTTACATTTACGGCATTTGGCAGAGGCTCTTATCCAGAGCAACATACAACAGTGTTTTGTTTCCATTACCAGAATCATCTCCACTAGTACAGACAGGTTAGAATTGAGACCACTCTTCAGTTCAGACACTGTTAGAACAAAACCATCACTAATTCTTTGAAAGATCCACAATTATACACAATATAAGAGCATTGCAATAAGAGTTAACACTAATTTGCTAATACCCTGGACCAATCAACAATCAGCACTACCGGTAATTAACAAAAAATTATCATTACAAATACCCAGCAACAGTCAACCACCAATGACCAATAACAAATCAACTACCAATCAACCACCAATGTCCATTACAAATACCCAGCACTAGTCAACCACTAATGCAAATACACTTTAACATTTCCATAAATTACCTAGATAGCAAGCTAGTTATTGATGCAGTAAATAACAGAAATAATTATTTGTCTTCTTCTTTTTTGGTCTGGACTAAAGACATTCCCAATGTGACATGACTAAAACATTGAAATCCCATCCAATCTGAACTTAAGCCTGCTTAGTAACTATTAGGGTTAAGACTTTTATTAGCAAGTGTATTTAATACATGTTAAGCCTTTTTAAGGACCTGCATTCACCCTGCTTTCACTTTTTCTTTCCAACTCATGCTTCCTTAAAAGGCATTTTAGTAAATGAGATATGAAAGTGTAAAAAATGTACATCAGTTAAATATAATTTTCCAAGAACCTTAAAGCCAAGAACCATTATGGAGCCTGTAGTTTTAAAAGCCTAAAGCTTTTACACAACCTACCAGTTCAAGCAGAGAAACTGTCCCTTACATAGGTACAGGAAAATGTCTCCATCACCTTGTAGGTAGAGATCAAATTGTAGAGTTTCTACAAGGTCAGTGCAGACTCGGTACAGAATGAGGAGAAAAATGTTGCATGGGGACATTAATACAGCTTGTAGGAAGAGTATCTATCAAATTGCACTCTTTTCTCTTGGCTGTGTGAGGGTGACCTTTACTGTTGTCTAAGTCAGCAGCTAGCTTGATATTTCCCTACAGTCATTCATATACTGTGCTGGAGTGTGCAGCACTTCAATTACTGCTTCATGCCTACATAGCTGCAAAAAAAAAAAAAAAAAAAAAAGAGAGAGAGAGAGAAAGCCTTCACAAAAAAGCCACTCGGTTATTCAACACACAAGCATTTTACTACTGAAGATGAAAATTCTCAATTGTAATAGAAGGGCCACTCTTCAAAATATTCCCCCACCTTTCATTCTCTTTCAATAGTTTCAGAAGTTGTTTAAATGGAGTATTTTATTCTAGGTTTTGGGCAAACAGAATGGGCAGCATCTCAGCCAAGGCCCACGTTATTTTTCTATTACAGTCTTTATTGCACACATATTCTTTGTGTGAATTTATTTCTCCTCCAATTATAGGGCTGTTGGTTCCACTTGTATCACAATCAATACAAATAAAAGTAAACTTCCATTGACTTCTACTTCTTTATGATAAGATGTATTTGGCGCCAATGTGAATACAGCCACTAACAGTGACAAACTAAAGTATTGTGGAAGCAGATTGAAAGCACTATGACCATCTCACTAATGTCCTGGCTACAAACATAAACACTTTACCAGATCAAAGCCATGAAGGACTGGCAGTCTACAGGGTTGCAGAAGATATGGCCCTCTAGTGTAGGTCTCGGGTCTTTGATCCAAAGGAAGACGGTATCACTTGTGCCCAAACTCACCTGTGAGAGAAAAAAGCTCAATCAATAACAAAACTGCAATCATTACTTTGTATTTTGGCTGCACAATATGGAGAAAATCCAATATGCTGCAACATATTGTGATCATGGTCGTCACAATAGCAGAATTTTTATTTCAATACCGATATGATGTGCAGTATCACAATATTCAAGACCATATCAATACTGTCTATAAACTCAACTGTCATTGTCTAACTTAAATTTTTTTTTTTTTGATAGAACACAGACACATTTCCACATATTTTTTTTTTACAGTTTAACACATCCTTTTTTAGCATACTGCATAACCTCTGTAATGTATACATCATTATTCAGATGTAAGCAACACACAGTTAAATTGTTTTTCAAATCACTGAAAGCTGAAAAGTATATTTAATTGCAAAATTATAATTGAAAGAATTATTAATTAATTGAAAAGAATTATAATTGCTAATTTTTTTGTTTCAATCATTTCATTTCTTGGTGCAACTCTATTGTGATGATAATATCCTCACTGCTCAAAGAAAAACAATTATCTTCACTTTTGGTAATTTTTAGTTTTCTTCATAATCTGAGCTCTGCAGATTAAAATTTCATGCTCCAAAATTGCTCTGAAATAAATCTCTTTACATTAACTTACACTGAAAGTAAATAAAATGTTGCCCTCTCCTGTAAAGTTACCAGTTTGGAGATATTGGTTTTCCTTTGGACAGTAGGTCCAACAATAGGTCTTGTAAAATAATACAATCATACTAGAAATTACTTGAATCAGTACAGTAACAGTACAGTAAAGGACAATACTGCAATATATTCTGGCCTATTATATAATTTTACAAAAAATAAAAATAAATTAAATAAAATTGTAAACATTGTAAAATCACATGACCATTAAATTAACCATATACAACTAGTCAAAAGTTTTAGAACATGTCTGGTATGTGTCTAGTTGGTCAGAGGTTCATCCTACAGCAAGATAATGACCCAAAACATAAGTCCAAGCTCTGCCACAACTACCTCAGGAAAAAAGAACAAGATGGTCAGCTTGAAAACATGGAGTGGAGCACAGTCTCCAGACTTAAACCCCATCCAGCTGATTTAAGATGAAGTGAAAAGCAAAGCAAAGCTACAAGTGGCAACATTTATGTGAACTTTTTGGTCATAATTAAATTCAAAAAGGTAATTTTATATTAATTACATGTAGAAAGAGATTTTAAATGTTTTATAAATATTGATCAAAATGAAATATTCTAATAATTTGAGATTCTGGATTTCATTATGTATAAGGACTAAAATGTCACTTTACATGTAATGAATATAAAATATCAGTTAATTGATCAACAATGATTTTTTTCCACAATATTAATTTTTTTTTTGATGTGGCACTATAGTTTAAAGCCATTCTGTTCCAACAACATGCTCTCAGACAGTAGCTGAAGTCCAGAAACGCAACAATGTGAAGAAAACTTCAAGATGAAGGAGCTGAAGTTGAAGAGTTATTTGATGAAGTGATGTTCTTTAATGCAAACTTACATCAGCTCCATGGCTCTAGGAGTTTGAGGCTCTGAACAGAAGGGTCTTCTGCTTATTGAGCTTATGAATAACTTATCTGCTGGCTGGTTCTTTTTAGCAATCTAGCATCAATAATTTACAACTCTCAATGTTTTGTTCACACCAACTGTATGTGAAGAATGTGCACAATGAATAAATGGATGAAATAAATAACCAGCATTGCAATTCATTTTTATTTAAAATGACAAGTTCCAGTACTTGATGAAACAAATGACTGAAGATTAAAGATAGCAAAAAGGGTTCTCTGGTGCAAAGCCTTGGATGAGTCACTTTTACCACCCCTAAATAACCTTTTAATGCAGCGTTCTTTAAAGTTTCTGCTTTGACATCACCCAAAAGAACCCTTTTAGACATCTTTATTTTTTTAGAGATTATATAATATCTTCCATCTCTGATCCAGTGGTCCTCCACCCTGGTACTTTAGTCCTGTTCTTTGTTTTAATGCTTTATTTGCTCTAATATGTGAGCCAACTAATCAGCTAACTAAGTGTGCTCATGTTAAAGCTGAAGTACATTCTTCAAAATAAAAGTTCCAAAAGGATTATTTGGTGTATGGTTAATGGGAATACCATGAACTAATACAGAATGTTTACATTATGCAGAGGGTATAAAAGATCTACAGAAGACCTTTTTTGATATCTTTATTTATTTACCAATTTTCTACCCACTGTCTTAGTAGCCAATTGACCTGCCCATTCATTGACTCTCCTTATCACTTGTAATGTCTCTGACTCAAGTGCAGGTGCAGACTAACACAGGCCTCCTCAGATGCATGTGAAGTCAAGCTCCGCCTCTTTTTACACTTCTGCGAATACATCGCCACTGGGCCGCCAACACCCTCAGAAGAAAGCACAGGATATCCTCCAGTTCTGATGTATCACCTGGCAGATGCCTGAGCCAGTCAACATTACTTAGTGATGGGAAGAGAGCATGGCAAATTTTTGTTCTCTCTGGCCCCGGCTGCCAATGGCAAGCAGCATGACTTGGATTCAAGCTTGCAATCCTCAGATCATAGTGACAGTGCCTTAGTCACTTGAAGGTGACACATTTGAAAGATCTGCTCTAACGGAGACAGAATGAGCCACCTTTTGTCAACTTCAATATTGTTCAATCTCAAAAAAAAAAAAAAAAAAAAAACTACCTCACTCACCGCTATATCACCCTCTTGTAGGTGCATCCCAGCTAGAGAACCTGAAAAGAGAAAATCAGATTACTCTTTCCACATATTTTAGTGATGCAACAAAATAATTTTTGGCTAAAACCAAAATTCATAACATACCACAATAAAAAACTAAATTTTATTTATTTCATTTTATTTTTATTTATTTTTGAACAATTGTTCATTAAATCTGCACTTTCAATAAGCCAAAGCTGAGCTAATAATAAACACAGAGTTAACAGTTCTACATTTGCAGTATTTTCTTCCATCAACCTACATTTTCCAAAATAAATGGCAGTGATGTGCAAATGTTTAAACCCAATATTTAACTGAAAACAGTACATAACATAAAATGTTGAAACTGAGAAATATTGTTTTTTGAAAAATATTCCCATTTTGAATTTCATGACAGCAACATGTTTTTTTTTTTAAAAAGTTGGGACAAGAACATCTCAAAACTTTCTGAAGTAAAGATATGGTGGCTCAGAGTGGCTCAGCGGACTAAGGCTATGTGGAAGAAGTGGAGCTTCACTTCACATGCATCGGAGGAGGCTTGTGTTAGTATGTACGTCCTTATAGTCAGGGACATTACAAGTGATATGAAGAGTCAACAAATGAACGGGTCAACTGGCTACAGAAACTGGGGAGAAATTCAGGTAAAAATGTAAAAAAGAAAGCAAAGATACAGAGGGCCAGAGCGCTCTTCAGGACTGAGTGGTGAAATGGAGCAATCACTAAAAGTTTCAGAGAATCTGGGGAAAAGTCTGAATGTTACAGAGCAGAAAACTGTAATAGGTATGGTCTTCAGGCCCTAAGGTGGCACTCCATTAAAAACAGATCTCACAAACTGTTTGCATGGGCTCAAGGATACTTCTGAAAACCACTGTCTGTGAACACAGTTTGCCACTGCATCCACAAGTAAAAACTACCATTTAATGAAGAAATCATATGTATAATATTTTATATATATATATATATATATA